>LOJH01006731.1:0-14000 GCA_001685095.1 Ellobius talpinus | reverse complement strand
GTGTGTGTGTGTGTGTGTGTGTGTGTGTGTGTGTGTGTGTGTGTGTAATGGCCTTTTCATAGGTATCACCAAAGACCATTGCGAAAACACAGAGATTTATATTATGATTCATAACAGTAGCAAAATTACAGTTACAAAGTAGCCATGAAAATAATTTTATGGTTGGTGGTTGCCATATTATGAGGCACTGTATTAAAAGGCCACAGCATTAGGAAGGTTGAAAACCACTGCTCTAAATTAAATCTGAGAGGAGTTCATTTGGAACTTAAGTAGGGTACACTGTCAAAATTTCCTTTCAGGAATCAGGAATTGTTAAATCTTCCTGAATGTACAGGAAATCCACGGGGGAAGCACCCTAATGATTCTGTTGGAAGAACGTGCCATTCCCTCAAGAAGCTCTTGGAATTTTCAAGGTGCTGTATCAAGATGAACATCCGGACCTTGTGATCCCTAGCGTATAGTACTTCCATGAAGCCCTGCCAACTGACGGACCATCCGACCCTCCACGCATGTGCTCTCTGTTCTCTTTATTTCCTCTCCACTCCCCTCTTTTTCTAACCTGGCTAGTTAGGATTTCCTGGGGACAAAGCCTGTTGCTCGTATGCTCCCCAAACCTTCTGAGAAAGCCCAAGGACTGGGAAGGACCCTGCCCCCGCCCTGCCTTGCTGCTGGGCTGAGATGTTTTTAGGGGAGGAAACTGTGACAGCCTTTAAAAATTCATAAACCTGAAGAGTTTGAAACATGATGGGGGGACTTCGCATATGAGCGTGGTTTCTTACTGCCAATGGCAATTTTCCAGCGGGAAGCGGGTGGGTGTGGGGTGACTTTGAGATAATACCAGGAATGTCATATAATCAGCGTCTCTGGCCATCAAGGCTGGGGGATTGCTCACTCTGAATCCTTTTATGCCTCTTTTAATAACCAGTTGATGATTGACCATGCATATGAAGGAAAAGATTAAAGATTTCTTAACAAAAATTTTTGGCCTGAACTTCTGGCATATATATTTACAACAGCCAATTATGTGAATAAATGTTAAGAAATAGGTTTTGGTAACATGTCTTATTCCATCTTGCTCAGGCAACTAAACGTACATTTTTTAAGCAATTATAGTCTTGGCATTTTTCATTTCTCTATTGGATACGAGTAGTGCGTGTCAGTAATAGGAAGATCTCCAGGAGAGGATCTATTGTTGTGGGGTCAAACTGAGGCAGACATCTGTTTAGAAGACTCAGGATCATCTCTCATTTCCCCAAAGCACCTCATCAAGCTTAAAGAAGAAAAATTTGGCTTCTCCTTTTATGTCTCCGGCTTCTAAATCTATCCTGGACTGTGCAACTGTGTTTTCTTGAGAAGTCAGAGCCAACTATAGATCAGGTGTCCTTGCTTTACCTGGCCTGGCTGATGGCAAGAATCAAGTTCAACACTTAATTGTCAAATTTCCTGTGTTGCCTTTTTGCTGTTTAGACGGGGTTCCAGAATGCTTGTAAAGACGGGGGCCATAAATAAAATAAGATTGCACAGAGGGGTTTGGAAAAGGCAACTTTTTATGAATCCCCAGACGCAGAGCAGAGGGACTTCAGGGTGAAATATTTAATTACTTCATCATCGGAAACTAATTACCAATTGGGGACTGTTTTTATTTCAGAACAGAGATTGATTAGCAGGATCACAAATGTTCTAGTTTCCTTACTACTGATTACATCTTTCACGGAAGAAAAATGGGTTCATTTTAACAAGCTCCAGTCAGACTAGACACAAGCAAAGTTCTCGAAGAGTGATTGCTCAGGATTAGTGTTATTCAATAGGCAAAAGGGTATTGAGTTCAGAGTTTTTTTCTGGTAAACTATTAGAGATAAATTTTGCATTTGGGATTTCCTCTCCCGGAATAGGTGAAGTTCTGTTTTTCATTCAGGAAGTTAATTTGTTTGTTCCACCAAGTGTTTCAATCAATGCTATCCATGTTTGGGCCTGGGACCTCAAAGCTATGTTTTGTCCCAGATATTGGACATAGATATATTGTTTAAAGACAAAGTTTAGAAAATTCGGGCTTCTGGAGCAGTTTTCAGAAGCTGAAGCGTAGAGGCCATGACTACCTGATGGACCACCATGGTGCTGAGAAGTCAGATTCAGGTGGGGCAGAACATGACGGAAAGACATTTTGGGGGTGTTGAAAACACATTGTTGGGCACCCGTAGTCCAGAGTTGCATCTTTTTGCCTTGATTTCTCCATACCATACAGGTGTCCTACCCTGTGCTCACTTGCCTTGGCCCTCGCCAGTTCTGCTCTGTGGAAAGATGGGCTTAAACCAATGCGCCTACACTAAAAATGTAAATCATTTCTAAAGACGGAAAATCATCTCAGAACCCACACTGTGAATGGGCTGTGGGTCTTGAAATGATGCTGCTTAAATAGATGTCTTCTCACTGAGAGGCAGGTACTGTGAATAACATCAAGCAGTTCTCTAACGCAGTATGGAGAGCTCCAGGAAGAGGCAGGATCTGGACTTACCATTTATGGTGTGTCTCTGGATACGTTATTGACCTGCTAAGTGCATTTCTTATCGTTTAGCAATGAGGAGCAAATGAGACAGGGAGTGTAAGAGGACGTCGCAATGGTCGGTGCAGATGGAATTGGTTATCTTATTTGGTGACTAGGTTGGGTGCTACACGTGATGACTGACAGCTCATTATGCTCTTCCCAGTTTCAGTCCACATGGGAATCAAGATCTCTTCTTGGAGATGGGGGCAAATTCTAGTTTACACACTGAGAGCAACCGTGAGCTTCTTCTAGACTAGTGCGGGTCTGAATAGCTAACTCAGTAATTGCCTGGCTTGCCTGACTTTCTGTGGTTGGCTATGGATGAGCCCAGATTAGGTCAGGACTTTCTCTGTAAAGAGATCTAATGTGTGTGGCTTAGATAGGAAAGAGTCCTTACTAGCTCAAGGAGAGATTTGAGGTTAAGTTGAGTGTCAGAGCTCAAAAGCTTCAATAGTAAAAGTTTTTTGAATTTACAGCAACCAAAAAGTAACTCAAAATCCAGTGTCATGAATCTGAGGTATTCTTGGCTTAGACTTGAGACTATTGTCTGCTATGAAATGTGGCATTGTTTTAAGGAACATTCAGTATATTAAAATTTTTCTGCTCTTCCAGATGCATCATGGTTTAATAACAGAAAACAAAGACTTAATATTTTCTATTGCCATTCTTCAGCATGTGTGAAATTCACGCATCTCTGGTCTTATGGTGTTAAAATGTTTGAATTACTGACTGGAGTTTTATCAGAATCTGTAAATGAAGTTTGGTCTGGGGTGAGTAGAAAATGTCCATTGCTTTCTGAAATGCTCTAAACATACTAAGGCCATGCTTTACTGCATACTAAAGCCATTTTGTTTGCATGTTTATGCAAAGCAACAACCTCTCATCTGCCTTCACGGTCCTGATACCAAGGACCCAGCATCTGCCCTGGTCCCCCAAAAATGAGGCTGCCGCCTTTGAAGGCGGTAGTTTGTGCTGGTGCTTCCTTCAATCACTGGCAGTGATTGGACAGTAGCACACGCTTGTCAAAGGCATTTAGGACACAGAAGCTTGGGAGGACACATAGATAAGGCCCCTAAAAGCCCACTACACTTGCTGGTCATGGGCAGAGGTTGAAGTGGCAACCTGGTTGGAGAATTATAAAATCAAAGAGGACAGGGGCATGCCACATTTTCCTTGACATCTCTGAGAATTACATAGAGCTTGATACCATGTAAAGCTGAAATTTCAACAAGTGAAAAGGCAATTTGATTCTGCAAAGGGACAAACCAAGGATGTTTTGGTAACAAAATGATGCTGTTAATTACATTTCTTCCTTAGTAAACTGCTGAACTGTGAAGAGTGCAGGCATGAAGTCTCTTCTGGGACGTCGGCAATCTACTGGGTAGTTTGTGGACTCAGTTTTTTTTGTTTGTTTTAATAAACTTTTTGGTCACAGAGCTAAGAGCATGAGCTACCTATTATGGTGTGTGTGTATGTGTATGTATATATATATGTATATGTGTGTATGTGTGTTTATGTGTATGTGAGTATGTATGTGTTTGTATGTATGTACGTGTGTATGTATGTATGTAGTGTGTGTATGTGTATATGTATGTGTTTGTATGTGTGTATGTGTGTGTGTATGTAGTGTGTGTGTGTGTTTCTGAATTATGTTGCTGCCCTCAGTCCTTATGCCCTGCCCTGTGCTTCCCGCCATGAAAACCACTTCTTAGGGCTGTGTGTTTTGGAAACTGCTAATAATAAGCAAACAAACCATCGGGGGGGGAAGAACGTTATCCTTCCAGAAGCCCCTAATACTTCATACAGCTTACAGGATTCAGGTTGTGAGGAAATAGGATTAGAAGGTAGAGGTGGAAAGGTGGTTGAAGGCCCCTAGGGTAAAGATCCTGGGTAATGGAGGAAGGATGATGACTCGTGACATGTCTGCTCCCTGAAGACTTAGGCATGGCCACCTCCTTGAGGACAAGAGACATACTTTGCTTTCCTGCTTTTCCCAGGTGCTGCCCTTAGTCCTTCTGAGGAGGGTACTCCATGCATTTCATGGCATTCTGGGTGAAGAATCAGTGAAAGGAGGAGGAGCCAAGCTTTGCCTCTCATTTGCCTCCATCCCTAAGGGAATGACCACGAAAGATTCCCCAGGAGAGACGGGGCCAAAGCAGAGACTCACAGCAAGGGTTTACCAAGCACAGACCTAGGTTGAAGGACTGTAGTAGGTATGGAGGATGCAGACGTATGAGTCCCATTCTACCCTCATAGAGGGGAGTGCTTCCTGAGAAGCTGGAGAGACATGTTGAATTATAGACAAGTCACATAGTTTAAAATATATGCTTTTGCATGGCTAATAGTGTGACAAAATGATATCACAAACTTCCTAATAGGACGTACAGAGAAGAGCATACCTTCTGTAACATGTTACATGTTACATGTCATCATCATCCTTCCTCCATTACCCAGGATCTTTACCCTAGGGGCCTTCGACCCCCTTTCCACCTCTCCCTTCTAATCCTATTTCCTCACAACCTGAATCCTGTAAGCTGTGTGAGGTATCTGGCAGGTTAATGTTCTGTTAATGTACCTCTCACTGTTAGAGAATGCTGGCCCGGAGTGTACAACCTGGGTCTAGTCAGGAGAAAACACCAGTAAAGCTTAAGTCAGTTGTCTTAAAAATGTCACAGCCATGTGATGTCAGATCCTGAGTGGGAACTGGGAAACAAAAATCAACAGAACCAAAAGACGTTTGTTTAGATGGATCCAGTGAGACGATAATAATATGGGAATATACACTGTGTGTAGGACAATAATGCTACAAGATTAAGTCATGACTTTAGTGACTGTACTGTGGTGTATAGGAGAACATCCTTGTTCTAGGATGTGTGCAAAGATGCACAGACTCAGTAGTGCGTCGTGTTTGGAAGTCACTCTCAGAGGGTCCAGAAAGGACTTAGCAAAGAATGACAAACCAGATGCGCTAAAGTGTTAACTTCGGGGGAATCCAGGAGAAAAATGCATAGGAATTCTTTATATTAGTTTTCCAACTTTTCAATAAAGATGAATGACTCAAATGTTTCAAAACAAAATGTTTAAAATGTCCTGTTCATGCCTGCAGTCCTACATCTATGAGGACAAGGCATCATAGTGGCTCAGGATCTGCTGGGTTCAGATCCTCGTTGTACCATTCTGAGCTTGGGTAATACTGGAACACGCTGGTGTCTATACTGGCTGGGCTGAGAAGTGAATGAGCTGAAGCCTAGGAGGAGCTCTGAATAGTAACAGGCAGTGTGCAATATGTGTTCGCTCTTCCACAATCTAGTTCAAGATAAAATTGCTGACCGTTACCTATAAGGACGCAGATACATGTCTGTTGATTGATTGTGCTATGTTGTCCCATAACTTACATATTTCATCACCATAAAGTCACAGTGAATATCACAGCCATAAATTTCATACCTATAGGTAGAGATGTACAAACTTAGGTCAAGAATAGATATGAAATCTACCTAAGCCTGCCCCTCTCCCATGCTGATATTTGGAACAACCTGGAACTTTTTCCTGGTACCCTGTCAACTACTCCCAATTGAAATTCTTTGTAGGTGCAGCCATAATTACTGGTCCACTTTAAAACCAAGTGAGAGAAGAATTTTCTGGGACAAAATAAATTCAAGGGGCCTTCCATCATCCGTGTTGTTATGTCGTTATGTCTTTATCCACTGTCAGAATGTGATGCAGTCTGTGGTTGGGAGGCAGGGGCATAGATTCTTCAAGTGGTATAGACTAATTTCTTGAACCAGTTAAAGAAGTGGTGGCCAGCCCCCAGTCCAAGGAGGTGGAAAGTCTCCCTGGCAGGGAAATCTAGCTCACAACCTACCTCGGGACTTTAGAACGTTTGTCAGAAGAATTTCATATATTTGCCACATGCTCTGTGCATTTTCTAGGGCACAATGGCCCAAGTGACAGCAAACATTTGACCATTCTGAAAACTAAAGATTTGCTAGGAAAGGACCTCAAAGTTCCTTTAGTCTTCAGTCATTGTGTCTCTTAAAAAATCAGAAAAAACAGCAGGAGTTGACTGGGTAGTCTTCATGAGGACTTCATGGGACCTGGAAACTGGATTCCTGTCTCCCTGCACCCTACAACCTGCAGCAGGGCCTCAACCTGACAGATGTTATTATTCTAAAGCCATCTCTGGCAACCCCAGTTGGGAGGGAAGCACCTCTCAGTTTTTCAGGGATTGTAATAACATACCTGTATTCATTCCTTGCTTTATAATGTGCATAGCTTTGTATTAGACATTTCTCTTGAGTCTCAACAAGTAGGTGGTTGGGCCAGAGAACAACCTAAGATTCTTATATGAGAGGGGCTTTCTGAGGCTAAACAAACAGCCCACCAGCCAGGGCCAGAAGGTAGGACCCAGGTCTAGCATGGGCACTCCATACTTACAGACTTCCACTGTCCTGTTGCGGAGCTTCAAGTGAAATCACTATCACTGAGGAAGCAAATCCTAACAAAGTTTGGCAAGCCTGTGGGACAAAAGGAACCTTTATCCATTGCTGGTGGGAACGACAATTAGTTCACTAAAGAAATCTCTATAGCAGGCCTTCAAAGAACTCAAAATTCAACTACCACGCTAGCAGTCACTCAGCGTGTATTTCCGAGAGAGAGAGAAAGAGAGAGAGAGAGAGAGAGAGAGAGAGAGAGCTGGAGGTGAATCCATTCCTTCAGCTACAGTGTTTCAACCGTGGACCAGGTGCTGAGTTCTCCCTCTCTCATTCCCTAGGTGAGAGTCTGAGGAATGGAAATGAGGACTTGAATTCTAGGTTTGCCCTTCTGTGTCATCTTTGAAGATCTGAGTTATGAAATAGCTAACCTGATACCTGAAAGGTTTCTCATTTTACTGTGGCAAGAAAGGAAATCCAATTTGGAAATTTCCTATGGATTGCAGAACATTCCTTAAATACGGACATTATCATGGTAACAAAAATACCAATGATGATAAAAAAAATCACTTCTGGGGAGTTGACTGCTATGTCTCTTATTCATGCTTAGTCTCCCATAGGTGGTAAGACAAACGCACCATGAATATAAATATAAACATTATATATGTAGAGGAACAAACGGAAAGGAATTGCAAATTGCCCTTTTGCAGGATTTCTATCAATCTAAGTTACTTTTTTTCCCCCCCGAAAGCATTTCCTTAGTGGAGATAAAAAGGAAAATCCTTTATGTTTTCACAGGTAACCTGTGGAAATCTCAATACTTCCATTCTCCCATAAAGTCAGCTAAGCTGCCTCCCCTCCAGGAAGCCTTCTTAGATTCACTGCTCAACCTTACTCAGCCTGGATGAAACAGCCCATCTCTTCAGAAAATAAAAAAAATAAAAAAAACCCAGTGGGCTTGCATTTATCAATTCACTAAGCTACAGTCCCCTGCCCATGTGTTCTCCCGCCCTCTACATCGTGTCTTCCTCATCTTTGCATTTTCAATGTGCACTGTAACTCCTGGGGTGTTATTTTTGCATTAGGAAATATTTCCGAATGAATAGACAAACATTTACATTGACCAGCTCAAACGAAGCTTGGCTCATAAACACGTTGGGAATTGAAGTCAAGGAAACGTGGTTCACTCTTGCCATAAAGTGCTTACGTATTGCACACTACAGCATAGACCCCATGATTCTTTGAAAACTCTTATATGATTATCTCCATACAATTCCCATGGGCTAGAAAGGACTATCATGACCTCAGGCTGTTTTGAGCAGTTTCATGTCTTCTTTACCTGACATCTAGCCTGTTTCCATCATGGGAAGTACGATCAACTTCATGTAAGAGAGGAAGGATCAGAAGGTGGCTCTTTCCCCAGGAAGTCTTCAAAAATCTTGCTGGCCTTTGGGAGTTCCCACCAGTGTATGGAACATAAGGAATCAGTACGATATGGGTGTATTTGTAGATCTTTTTTTTAAAAAAAAAGATTAAACATGATACAGTACTGGAAGTGAGCACGGGAGACTGAAGCCCTGGGTTTTATGCGTTCCCTTGCTACAGGGGATGGAAGGAATATTGTTTCTCCTTAAAATGATTTATTTAAATGGGTAGGCTAGAATTCTACTTAAAACCCGGTGTCTGAATGCACCTGTTTAAGTCAGCTTCTTGTTCTCCCAGGTATTTAGGCATTGAATTTTCCCCATTAGGAGAGTGATTGACACTGTGGTCCTTACAATAACACATGATTATAACTCTGCAAATGGCAATTACATTCAATGGAAACCAGATGTTGCTTGGAATTTGACTCTTCTGGTTTCTTGGTGAAGGAGATGAATTTGTAAAGTAGAAAACCACAATCATTACTCAGATGGACTGTACATGAATTAATGACATAATATCTAAATCATATATGGTTGAAAATAATGATTAACTTAAACTTTCGAGATAAGCTAATGAAAAACAGGCTCTTAAAAATTAAAGATGTGTTTTCTTCCATATATTTTATTCATATGCTAATCACAAAGCTAGCCTGGATTTCATGTCTCTTCAGCCCCAAGTGAAAAATCGAGCTGGTTTAAAAGAAGTCCTTTTCGGTGGTTCACATGTGGGAGAATGTGGACAACTATGATGGTTTTTCTTGGCTAGTGAATTTTTCTAGCGTCTGAAATCAATCTTTTAAAAATATATTGTTGTTAAAGACAGCAGTGTTTTATGCTGAATTACACACAATATATTTCGAAGGACACCCATGGCATGAGAAGGATCGACTTTTCATGTCTGTGCAAGTGTTCTCAGACCTTCTTCCTCTCTCCTCAGCAGACATACAAATGTGTGTGCACACATGCATGTATGGATGCATGCTTTCTGTATGTCTGTGTGTGTGTGTGTGTGCCTCTGTCTCTGTCTCTGTCTCTCTCTCTCTCACACACACACACACCTCAGTGATGCCTCGGGCCAACGAGGCAAATTGGCATTCCAAATCCACCCTCACTAACCTTTCAAAAGCTCAGCCTTGGGTTAGCACCCTCTGAGGTGGTTGAGCTTGCAAACCTTGGCCCATCATTTCCACTGTCATGTATTCTCAATGACATCATCACTGTAAAATTAGGAACTCTCTTTCTTTTCCTGCAGATGTGAAAGTTTGACATTGCATTCCATGGTCCCGTGCCACATTTCATCAGCGTTTTTCCTTTGCTTTCTCCAAAGCCCGTGGCCGCATGTGGCGTGTAGATTGCCAGTGCTGTTTGGGATCTCATATCAAATGCTGCTACTTAATCCCAGGCGGCCTTCCCCGAGCCCACACCTGCAGCTCATTGAATCCTCCTGGAGTACAAAGGGCTGATTTACAGCACGAAGGATCCAGGCACTGGTTGCAGCTGGAGCTCCAGCAGGAAAAGGAAGTTGTTCATCATCTTGTGTGCATTTCATTAACAATAGTGTACCCGATATGTAGCTCATAGAATAATTTCAAATCACTGACAGAGAGCATTATGACATTTGGCATTACTAGGAAAAATACTTCAGGATGGGCAAATTAAACGTGAGCGCGAGGTTTCCATGCGACCCCCTAGAACTGCACACACTGATTTACACTAGGTACATTGACCTGGTGTTGGCATCTGATTCCATGGGCATTTTCCCATTTCTCATCTCTTTCCCTTTGCCTTTGAAGCAGCCTTAGAATAGGGCCGGGGTGTCATTAGCTTTCTGCCTTTTCTTTGTTTCTTTCTTTCTTGTTTTTCTTTTTTTAAATACCCAGGAGCTTAGAGTAACCTGCGCTAAGTCAACCACTTGATGTTACTATGTCTGTGTAGTTGGTGGGATGGGCAGTTTTGTTGCAGAATGGGACATATAGAATGTGACTTCCTCTTTATAGAGCCTGCGGCCATGTGAGTTAGTGAGTACCAGTCAGACACTAGTGATGAGGAGAGAAGACAATGGAGACAAAGGAAGTATGGATGCCAAGAGATCTCTGGAGGGCTGAGCTTCCTTGCTCAGCTCTGAGGCCTGCATCCCTTGGAGCCCAGGGTATCCTGATCCTCCGAAGAGGTATCTCTACCCACCAAAGAGGTTCCCACTGCTCTCCAACTCCACTTCTTATCTTCTTAACTGCAGGTCTATTAAGGAAATGCAAAGCTTAATCCTAAGATCACCTCAGAAGGCATCACTTTAGAAGTGTTGGGTGCTTGCAGCATTCAGGGCTGTGCCCCACACATCTGATTAATGATGCGCAGAATGGGAAGGCCAAGATGAATGTAGGGTGGCCATTTGAACTTTGTTTTCTCAAGGACAAAATCAATAAAAATTGCCCTGCTCAAGGGAGAAGGCACAGCAAGGGAGAAGCAAATTTCTTTTCACTTTGTAATGGTAAACAAAGCCTGCGCAGAGTAGTATCTGATGTGGCTGAGCAAGGCCTGGTTTCCAATTTCTCTTGATGTGTCAAATGTATCCCTTATGTGAATCATGGTTTAAAAATATTTCTATGCAGTGGGTTTGGGGAATCAATAAGTTTTTATGATGCTCTCCTTGCTTCACATAATTTCTGATTTCAAAAGAAACCCTGGGTATTCTTAAAGATGTTTATATATTATGCATTTTCAAGACTAACAGCTCTTCCAAGAGTTTCCCTAGCATTGTTAGGTTTCTTTTCTTTTCTATTTTTTTAATCTTCCTAGCTTTTTTGTTCTCTCTCTCTCTCTTTTCTTTCTTGCTTTCTTGTACATAATGCTAATGACTTTGAAACGTACACATAAATTGAAGCCGGATTTATAAAATGCAACTAAAAAAAACTCCGTGGGAAGGAAGATAAATATAACAAGCCATGAAACCATGTCAGCCCCTTCCAACATTGGAAAGACTACAAACAGGGACATTAATAACCAGGATGTGTGGCATTTCCCAGGTTAGGGGCTGGGGCTCCCAGCAAGGAGCTTTAAGATGAGCTGTCTTGCCTTCCTTGATTTCTCTGAAATTCAAATCTAATTGCAGATTGGAACCTATCCATCTGCTCAGTCTGTAAAAATAATTTTCCCTGAATATTTACCCAAAGTGCATTATTGCTTATACAGTTGTGAAAAGCATTTAGCACTTTATAATCCTCTATTTGCTCCTATGTGGGCCTGGGAGTATACTCTCCTTACAGAATTCACAAATGCCTAGAAGGCTAACAATTTTTACAAAGTGTTCCTCATGGAAAACATCTGGAACTTTTCCAGAATGGCATTCCAGATGTTATGGTTTTAGCAGTCACAAAAGTACACTGGGTTGTGCGTGCGTGCATGCCTGCATGCATGTGTGTGTGTGTGTGTGTGTGTGTGTGTGTGTATGTGTGTGTGTTTCCTGGTCCTCATAGCCTGCTGCTTATGCACACTGGGTTCTCCCCGCTTTACCTCTGGGACACTTTAGGTTTGAGTTGTTTAATATTCACTTCTGGACAACTCTGCTTTCAGGACAATTACACATCTGGAAGCAGGGGTATCTGATGGAGACTACTGTAACCAAATATTCACCGAGAAGGGATTTTTAACTGGTATTTTAAGACCAACTCTTTTTTTTCTCTCCCAAAAGTTGAATCAGAAAGAAGACTAAACACAGGGTGGGTGAGGCTTGGGTGCATCACATATGTGGAAAGCTCTGGTCTTTTTATTTCCAATCTATACTTAACAGAGAAGAAATGATTCTCTTGCTTGCCCCAGCTACAGGGTATGTGTAGAGTAAGGAACACAGTAGATGAGCAGGCGGGACTTCAGAAGGGTCTTCTCCTAGGCTGCTGAATCCTGCTTGATGGGCTAGGTGTCCTGGAAGGCATAAGTGCCAAATCACAGCCCCATGCCCCATATTATCTCCATTCACATCCTCTAGATAGCAGCTTTGTACATTTCTTAGGGCACCTGGGAGACATCAGAGCCCATAGAAATTCAGACAAGAAGCTAGAATCAACTCCTCCAGGTCATTCAGAACCAGGACAATGGAAAGGAATAAAAAAGAAAAGGAGGATAAAGGAAATCTCAGTGGGCTACCATGGATGGGAAAAAATCCACTAAGATCCAGGGCCCTGGAGTCTTCTAGCTACGAGCTGCTCCTATCTTAGGGCAGACAATAGGATCTCCATAACAAACCAAACAGACACATTGAGAACCTCCTTTGAGCTACAATATTTGTTGAGCATTACATAGAACAAAATAGATTTTATATTATGAGTGCCTACTGGGGGGAGAAGGGAGGGCATAGTAGAAGGAAAACAGCCTCAGTAAAATCCAGTGAACAATGAATATATGGTGGGCTGAGTGCTAGTACTGGAAGTGGGTCTGGGTGGCTGAGGGGAAAGAGGGTGTGAGTCATGAGAGAAAGTGTAGGGGTGTAACTCTACAAGAGGTGTGCAGATCGCTCAGGGTTATCCTAAGGGGGTGAGGTTTGTGTTTGAGAAAAAAGCCATACAGAGTAAGGGTTGAGAGCAGGTCAGTAGTCTCTGATCTTTCAGCTCAGCCAACACTGTGTGCCTGCTCTGCCCTAGGCATTCATACTATAAAGTATGTTGGGTTCTATGTGATGCTCAACAAATATTGTAGCCCTGATGAGGTTCTCAATGTGTATGGTTTTTTATGGAGATTCTGTGTCCCCTGAGATAGAAGGTCTGAGATGTGCTGGGCTGCAACACTTTGCAAAGACACAAAACCCTCATGGGATCCATCTTACCCTTCTGTACTGCAGAGGGTGCAGATGCCAAGTGGAAATGTACCCATTGCTGTAGGCTTGACTGCCTACACAAGGCATATAATACCTCAGGAGGCAAATTTGGATGCAGCAAATTACTATCTATATATAGTTCTTTACCTATGAAATAAGTAGGTGTTTGCTCTAGGCCTTTTCCCCAAGGAGTTTCTGCACAGCCCTGGATTCAACTTGGTAAGATTACAACTGAGGTTGCTGGCAATGAAGAGGTTCTAGTGTACACTAATGTTGTTCTGGGAACTTCTTAGGACCTATAGTCCTTCACTGAGGCATCCATCCAAGGTAGGGAGCAAATGTCCCATCAGCTCCAGGGCCATGATTCCCACAGTCACTCAGGCTCATTGATGTCTTAGAAAGATTTTTCCATCAGATTGAACTGTACCTGTAAGCAGAGGCTTCTGTCCTGCCCAGTCCTGCAGCCATTCAGTCCCAAAGAAACACACAGAGGCCTACATTGATTATAAACTGGTTGGCCTATTAGCTCAGACTTCTTATTAATTAACTCTTATATCTTACATTAACCTATAATTCTTGTCTGTGTTAACCGTGTGGTTTGGTACCTTTTATCACTGAGGTATTCTCATCTTGCTTCCTCTGCATCTGGGTGACAACCGCAGACTGAGGCTTTCCTCTTCTCGGAATTCTATTCTGGTCACCTCTCTTATACTTCCTGCCTGGCTACTGGCCAATCAGTGTTTTATTAAACCAACACAAGTAACAAATCTTTACAGGGTACAAGACCATTGTCC
>LOJH01006729.1:10548-21581 GCA_001685095.1 Ellobius talpinus | reverse complement strand
CACACACACACACACACACACACACACACACACACACACACACCAGGAAAGGAAAGTAGGCAGTATGGAAGCTCAAATAATTGAAAGTTGACCTGGGGCTGTTGAAATGGCTTAGAGGACAAAGTGTTTGCTGTGCACACCTGATAACCTTATATATAGAGGTCAAAGGTGAGCACTGACCTTGCAACCTTCTCCCCTGACCCCATATGTGTGCTGTTGCGTGCATGTTGCATGTGCTCACTCATTGCACACATACACAATAATAATAATAAAGCAGTTGCTTGAGGTTTTATTCCTAAAATAAGGGCAAAGAATGTACTATTTGATCATGAATGCTTTCTAAATGGAAGTGATCATCTGCTTTTGAATGAATAGCCTCCTCTGCAAGTGGAAGACTTCATATCATAAAATTGTCTGAAGTTTAGAATGCTCAATGAAGGTCAAGAGCCACTTCCCAAATTTCCATCAGGGCTTCCCTCACACAGCTGTTTCCGGAAGCACCCCGAATTACAACATACAGCAGTTACTGGCTTCATTGCAAAGGTTTTTGTTGTATTTTTTGTTTATTTTATTTTTTATTTTTGAGACAGAGTCTTGCTGTGTTGTAGTCCAGGCTGGCTTCCATCCTGCTGCCTTGGCCTCCCAAGCACTGGGGTTCTAGGCATGTGTGTCCATCCATGGCTACTGTGTATCTCCTAGAAGTAATAATACTGCTTACTACTATTAATTATGATGTTAAGCAGAAGCACGACTTGTTTAAAGGAAAAACCAACTCTGTCCTGAATGAGAAACAGAGGTCAAGAGAGGGAAAAATTCTAACTAGGTTGCCTGAGCAGGCAAGGCTACTCTTCTAATCTCAAAGAGGCTTCTGGAGGGAACAGGAGAGATGGTCAGTGGGATGAAGCTTCTCCGGCTTTTACAATTCAAAGAGAAATACAGGATGTGCATTAGATAATGGGGTTTATCATCAGCGACATTAATTTTCCATTGACAACCATGCTTACATATTTCTGTCGGAAACTTTACATATTACTAACAGAGCGTTGGCTGCTTCCTTTGCGAGGGAGCGAAGGACACACACCGTCTCTGTGCATTCTGTTTTGGTGGAGCTTGGCTGCATCACCCCAGCGAGCTTGCTGGGCAGGTAAAACATACTTCTACATTAGCTCTTTGAAAGTGGAGTGGGACACAACCTCTGCCAGCTATTTTTTCTTTTTCTTTTTCTTTTTTTTGTGAACCATTCTATTAATACCAATCAAATCGAGAAAATGATCAAATGAAATTGCATTTTGAGCATCGTAAGCTGTGTAATGTCTATTCTGTTAAATTGGGGCCTATAATTGCTTCTGTCCTGAAAAGATACAACAAAGACAGCAATCATGGCATGTCATTATCCCAGACTAGAAAACCGGCCTTTGCAGGGAGGACTTCAAAGGCTTGTGGCTCTCAAATTGCATTTGGCTGCTATTGTTGGAGCGCAGGCAATCTTGATTAGGTGTTTACACTGAGGTAAGGCGCAGAGCAGAGAGTCTGAGTGCCTGGGTCTAGAGCCATTAAAAAATTGTACATTATGTTCCTTGCTTTGAAGTGCGGGTTTGTAGGGAGGAAGGCAACTCAGATTGAGTACAGCTGAGCTAGACTGCGCTGCTGTTTCTCTCTCAAAGAAACACATCAGGTTCTTAGAGAATCAGACGGCGCTGCAGAAAGCAAAGCCAAGGCTTCGCCCAGAGCCGTGTGATACAGCAGATCTACACAGCACACACGGACACACGCTTCATAAACACGCTAATATCGGACTGCGGTCACTGTTGGCTGTGCCCGTGTTGCCCCTTATATCCTGCCTTTTCTACTGTCTGTGTGTCGTCTGCCATGGGGAGCTTCACATGAGCTGAGATGGCTTTGTCATGCCCGTTCCTAGCGGTCACGTACTGGCAACTAGCCACATGGCCAAACTAAAAAAGCCAGAGTGTCCAATTAAATACATATTATATTTATTGTATGTATGTGTATGCATGCGTGTATGTCTGTATGCATGTAGGTGTGATGTGTATGCCACGATGCATATGTGGAGGTCAGAGAACAACTGGAGGACTTTGTTTTTCACCATATAGGCCCTGGGTATCAGACTCATGTTGGCAGCCTTGGCTGCGGGCAGCTCTACCTGCTGAGCCATCTTGCCAGCCCAGTGTCAGATTTGTTTTTAATGTCTCATCACCGCTCTGACAGATCAGCTACTTACACTCCCACTCTGGGCACAATCTCTGGGTGTAGAGAGGGTTTCTTTATTCATTTTGCCAATGAGTGCTAAGAAGCAATTATTCCTGCTGTATTCCTAGAATATTTCCCCCATGGCCAGTAAAGGACACTGATTCAGATTCTACTACTGTGAGGTGGCTTGCTTCACTGACACTCAGCATGGCAGCTTAAATTATTGAGGGGTTTTGTGTTTTCAGCTGTTAGAGACAACACACGCAAAAAAAATTGATCCTGTAGCCAACCTGTCTCCATTCCTATAGAACACCTGAGAGCATGTGTGCTCTGTTCGAACTGGATGCTGGGTCCTGTGGACATATATGTACACAGACACAGACACAGACACACACACAGACACACACACACATAGACACACACACGTGTTCCTTTTCAGGAGAAGATAGATTCTGGAGCTGATAAGATTCCCAAAGTGATGATTGTCTCCTACTTAAAAACACTTTCTTACTTTCCCATCACCCATAATCTTCCCAGGCCTGCAAGGCCTGCACCTTGGGCTCCCAGGCTCTTCTTCATCCTGGGATCCTTGCTCCTTTCCTAACACTGATGTTTGCATGGACTGTTACTCTCTGGGCACGTGTGAAGGCCGTTCTCCACTTAGACACTACACTTCATGCCACTGTACATATTTATTAATCTTACTTAGGACTGAACCCGCATGCTAGGAAAGCTAGCTAGATCCTTCCCCTCCAAATCACTTCTTTTTGAGACAGGTTCTCATGAAGTTAGCCGGCCTAGCTTTGAACTTACCATCCTCTTGCCTTGGCTTCTGGAGTAGCTAGGATTACAGGCCTGTACCATCCTAGTTAGAGTATCAGTTTTGGTACAAATGTAACTTTAGGAAGTCTTCCCTGGTTCCCGAAGGAAGCAGCCATAGACATACTTTGTATTTTTCCTTTCCTAATAAGCACCACCCTGTCTGTAGTTTGTGTTTCTTTCTACTTTGTCTTCGTCAGGGTTATCATTGCTGTGATGAACACCATGACCAGAAGCAACTTGGGGAGGAAAGGGTTTATTTGGCTTACACTTCAGGTAACACTCCATCACTTGAGGGAAGTCAGGGCAGGAACTCAAGCAAGGTAGGATTCTGGAGGTAGGAGCTGAAGCAGAGGCCACGATGGGGAGCTGCTTACTGACTCGTTCCCCATGGCTTGCTCAGCCTGCTTTCCTATAGAGTCCAGGACCACCAGCCTACGGATGGCCTCATCCACAATGGGTTGGGTCCTCCCCATCAGTCATTAAGATGCCCTATCGCTGGATCTTATGGAAGCATTTTCTCAGTTGAGGTTCCCTTCTCTCAGACGATTCTAGCTTGTGTCAGTCCACCATTCTTTACTGAAGTCCAAGATGGCAGAACAGAGGAGCTGTGTGCAGGGCTGCTCTGCTGGGCAGTACAGAATACTACACTACACATCTGGACTTCCCAGTAGCTCTGAATGTGCCTGGCATACAGATGTTCAACAAACATGACTGGACGATGAATTCGAGCCATGTTGTTCCCTGAGCTCTTCCATCTTCATCAGAATGGATATAATCAACTCTCTGTTTACACAAACTCCACATCTGTGGATTCAGCCAGGGCCTAGGGCATGACTCAGTCATAGAGTGCTTCCCTAGCATGCATGAGTTCCTGAGTTCAATTCACAATACCACAAAGAAAAAACCCAAACCAAACAACAAACAAAACTAAACCAAACAAGTATCCAACTGGCCATATGTTAGGCGTTTTTGAAAAGCACACCAGTAGTTAGCATGTGTAGAGTTAACCCCATCAGTACTAGACTATTATGGTGCAAAAGCTATTGACATAACTGTGAGGTGTCAACATATGCGACAGCTGAGAGCCCACATGAGGTTGTACGCAGGATTCACACAAATACCAAGCCATTTAATCCAGGGACTTGAGCTCATCAGATTTCAGCTTCTGAGAAGAATCCACCACAGATGTCAATGGGCAGTTAAATCTACTTAATTATCCAGACAGGTTTGTGTTTTCTATCAAATCCAGACAGTAAACTGCCAATAAAACGGGGTGGAAACTAGGGCCTCATCTTCCATCCCACTCTTGCTCACTGTGCCCAGGGCTGCTAGCCCTTCAGCCCCCCAGCTTCTCGTTGTTATTCCCTCTCCTGGGAATCATCTTCCCTGAATATTTGTGCGGTTTACTTTCTCATGGCTTCCATATCCTCAGACAGACACTGCTGTACAACCTAGTTTAAATTGGGATTCCCTCCTCCTCGCTATGACAAAGCTGATACTCCATTCATCTCTCCCTATTCCTATGACTGTATCTCTTGCCCACCCTCCTATAAACACAGTCAATCTCTACCTCCCTCATTGCCTTCCCCCTCCCTTCTTTCTTCTTTCATCCTCTTTACCACAAGAGAATGGGTAGAGAATTTTCTACTCATGGCCCCTTGATGGTGGCTCAGAAGTTTTGGACTTGGGGCCATTTCAGACTTGGGGCTCAGGATTGGTGATTCTCAGTCCATGGACCATTTTCCACTAAGTTCTAGCTGTTTACATGTGTTCCCCTTTCCCCTTTCCCTAAGATGTCAGGAGGAGGCACACAGGCAGTAGCGTGACATGGCAGCTTGGGTCATTTAACACAAAAGACAAAAATGTCATTCATATGACTTCTGACTTTGAGTCAAGTTGGTGCAATATGCCCTGTGTAAGACAGCACAGAATTATCCAAAGTGATGGGTACATTTTTGAATGCTTAGAAGAGACTAATCCTTAAAAATGACTAATAGTGTTAAGTCTCTAGCTTTCAGCAGGGTGTGTATAAGCTAGGTGGGAAGTTTTCCTCTGTATGGGTCCCTCTTGAGTCCCGTGGATTAATGAAGTGTCGCTCTACAGTGCTGCGTGGTACCCACCAGAAGGGTGCCTCAGAAATGGCTCATATCAGAAAAACTATAAAGTTCAATTGGAATTACGTAGTCATAAGTAAGTGCTCTTGTGTTGGTGTAGGACAAAATAAGAAAATCTATCGGTCAGTCAATGAGCAGCCCTGGAGTCCCAGCTGGGTAGAAGAGTAATTTCTGCAAGAGCTATGGCGCCAGATCTCAGAAGCAGAACTAGACTAGAACATTCTGTAAGAGAGGAGTCCGTGTTTCTAACCAAATACACATATAGAAAGATGATCATGACTTAAGTAAGATGAAACTAAATCTGACAGACAACGTGAAGCTCCTCTTAATTCAAACCCATGGAGAAGGAGAGCAAGCCGTCATTGGATAGTGGTCTCATCACTAGAAAACTAAATTCAAACCGAGCATTCAGTAATAAATACACCACACAGGCCTACGTGACATTTAGAGCTTCCTCATATAGAATGTCACTTGAACGTTTGTTTCAACATTCCTGAATCTGCAGAAGAACGCAAACCTTTGTACTTTTGAGATAAGGTCTCCTGTAGGCCAGGCTGGTCATGAGATCTCAGTGTATCTGAAGACGGCCTTGAACTCTTGACGGCTTCTGCCTCCCAAGTGCTGGGAAGACAAGTGTATACCCCATGCTGGGTTTATACAGCACCGGGGATCAGAACCTGAGCTTTGTACATTCTAGTAAGCACTCTGCTAACTGAGCTACAGCCCCAGTTTCAGAAAGCGAACATTTGCTACCTCACTCTAACCAGGAAAATAAAGCTCAGCTTGCTTTTGTGATTTGCCAAAGGCAACAACAAATGGCTCTAAAAGTAAAGGAGCCTGGGGCAGCGGGATGGCTCAGCAGGTATAGGGGCTTGCCGCCAAGCCTGATGACCTGAGTTCTAGCCTCAGAATCCACAGTAGAAGGAGAGAATTGGCTCCTGAAAGTTGTCCTTTGACCTCTGCATTGTGTGCTCCATTATGTACATGCTTGTATGTACATACATATGTAAAACCACACAAAATGAAACAATAAATGTGGCAAAAATAATAGAGCCCCAAATCACACCTTGGGGATGTCCAGAAGACACACCAGGTCTGGGGGCAATGAGACCAGCAGACGGCTGGAGTGCTAGATGCAGCTGGGGTAGGGGGAGGATGGGAAACAAAGAGACCAAGGGACAGGAGGGCCCAGGTCAGCAAGGGCTTTTCATACCCTAAGAGTCTGAATTTTGTCTTCAAGATTATAGAGGCCAGCAGCAGTGATTCACACCTTAAATCCCAGCACTTGGGAGGCTGAGGCAGGTGGATCTCTGAGTTTGAGGCCAGCAGGGCTATACAGTGAGACCTCAAACCAAACCAACCAACCAACCAAAAATATAATAGGGAAATAATTAGAACTGTAGCCAAGCAGACCTCTGGAGAGGTCAGATTTGAGGAGGGGAAATGCTGAAAGAATTCTGGCACAAAATTATAACTTAAAATTTAAGCATTAAATACTGTGCACATGACCAAAAGTTATTCATAAGGTCCTTATTTTAAGTCCAAAGTTCAGGTGTTCAAAGCAATTATTAAAGAAAGTGCTGTTAGGTGGATATAAGATCATAAGGTTCACAGGCTAGTGGGATGGCTCAGGGGTAAGGGGCTTGTGACCAAGCTTGACAAGCTGAGTTCTTTTCCTGGGACCCGCATGGTAGAGGAAGAGAACCAAGTCCCACAAGTTGTTTTCTGACCTCCACATGATGCAGTGGCATGCACATGTCTAAGAAACAGACAAATAAATGCAATAAAAATGGCAGCATTCTGTAATCCACAGGCAGAGTTTGATTGACTGGGGATAGAGAATCAACTAAGTGTCACGCACTTGCCCTGAGTATGGGTGTCTTACTCAAGGCCGGTTGTCTGGATGGAATAAATGGGGGGGTACACTCCCCTTCCTGGACAGCATAAAGTGAGCTTCTCTGCTCTGCCATGGCCTCCCACCATGATGACAGGAACCTTGGTTCCATACAAACATTCTTTTCCCGGGGCTGATTTTCTCTCGGGCATTTTGTTACACCACCCCCACCAGCAACAATTGTGACTCAGATGAATCTCCTCTGTAGACTGTCTATGACGACGTCGCGTCATCCTCAGGCACACCAGGCATGTCCTATCGTGTCCTTGTGCCATCTGAGGGTCTATCTCCTTACTTATGGGCACTGTCACCGGGGATAGGAGAAGACCATTTAGAAGGGCCTATCCATGGCAAAAGGAATATGCACACATGTATACGCATGTATACACACTTGTGCACATATGCGTGCAAGACAGAATGAATTACCTTGGGTGTGTCCTTTCTCAGGCATCTTCTACTTTATTTTTATTTATTTATTTTTTTTAAAGACAGGGTCTCTCAATGGCTTGGAGGTCACCAATTAGGCTAAGCTGAGTGGCCAATGAGCTCCAGGGACCTATCTCCCAGCACACACTACCATGGTCAGTTCCCCTGCCACATACATGGGTTCTGGGGGTCAAACTCGGCTCCTTGTGCTTGCTGACTGATTTACCCTCAGCTCTAATAGCCCCCTTTATTGTTGGTCTGCCATATATATAAATTACTCAAACATCATGCCAACACAGAACTTGATACCGTGTATAGGCATGATAAGGGTTTGAGGCAAACACTATACTTAGACCCACAATTCTCTGACTTCCCAACCAATATTTTACTTCTTTTTCCTCCCCTATATCATATTTTTTCCTTACGCTGAGTGCTACTGCCAGGGCAGGGAGAGCCAACACCCTTTCCAGATTTCTGATCTGCTTGTCTTCCATCCATCCCTTCAGGGCTCGGCTCATATGATGGCTCTACAGTAAATACAGCTTGTTCAGCTTTCTGTGAGATGGTACCTGATTCTTGACTGTGACACAAGGGTGGAAAGCAAGCTCCTGGACAAATGGGCGTTCTCTGTGTCTTATTTTCTGCTGCTTGCCTAGTACAGAGAAGAGATCCTAGGGCATGGTTGTTGCTCAGTGAAGACTTGCTGACTGATTGCCCTATTGCTGGTCCACAGACCTGGGCAGTGGCTTCTGTTTATGCCTTTACATGGTTCTGAGGACTGTGGACAATGGAATAACCCTTCTGTATTTATAATTGTGAAATACCTGTAATTTCTTTTCAAGATACTAATAGGAAAGGGCCAACTCACACTGATAAGGCAATTACAGCTCTCCTGAACTCAGGCTAGACCTCCCCTTGGTCTTCAAAGTCTGTTGTGATCAAGATAGAAGGGCAGCTCATTTCAGAACACAGTTTCCTTTAGTGGTAGGTCATCAATTTGACTCAGATGCTAATGAGTCTAACAAATGCCAGTGGTCACCAGCAGAGCAGTGGCCAGACGGTGATGCTCAAGTGCCATCTAGTGTGCGCTGCTTTTCACATCAGTTCCTGGCATCACACCCATGTGCTTAAAGCCTTATTGAAAGTGTGTGTGCAGGCGCCTTTAATCCCAACACTCAGCAGGGGCATCTCTGAGTTTGAGGCCAGCCTGGTCTATAGAGCAAGTTCCAGAGCAGCCAGGGCTGCTTGATAGAGAAACCCCATGTCAAAAAACCAGAAAAGAAAGGAAGGAAGGAAGTGTGCAGTAATGTGTAACCAACAGTTCTATGGGGACACTGCAGCCAAGGCCAATGGCTCCATTCTGAATTGCATGCAGGCAACAACAACCAAAAAGCAACGTAGGTGACTGTATGCCGCTACAAGGAGAGACCTCAGTCAGGGTTATTACAGAGTTGATACTGCAAATGACCCTCCCCTCCCCCCTTTTTGGTTTAGGATCATATGTTTCCCAGGTTGACATCCAGGGATACCATGTAGCTAATGACGACCTTGAATTCGATACTTCTGCCTCCACCTTCCATGTGCTAGGATGGATGACCTGTGTGTGTGATCATGCCTGGTCGCTATGGTGCCAGGGTTGTGTGCAAGCTAGGCAAGTGTGCACTTTACCAACTGGTCCGTAGCCCCAGCCTACCCTGATCCACATTTGTTGCTATTTTTTAAATTTAGTTTTTAAAAAGTTATAATAATAATATTATATATAAGCATGGTTCAAAAACAATAGACACAGCCGGGTGTGTTGGTGTCTATTCCAGTACTCCAGAGGCAGAGACAGGTGGATCTCTATGAGTTCCAGGTCAGCGAGGGCTAGGTTGTAAGATCCTGCCTCAAAACAAACAATGAGAGAAAAAAAAACCCACAGGCATAAAATAGCACAAGGTGGAAAGCTATGCCAATCCCCCCTTCAATTAATCATCAATGTGTTGTTCCAGTGTCTCACTATATAGCCCAGTGTAGACCTAACATTTATAATCTTCCTGCCTCAACTTCCCCCATGTGCAGAGATTACAACTTGACATGTATTTTTATTCCTCCTCTTTTGTTTTTTTAAAACTATATCTGCATGTTTCACTCCTTGAATTTCTCTTCCTGTTGAATCCCGTTAAGTTGACCAAAGCGTTTCAGAACGAAACAGCCACAGTGTGCCCTACTGTAACTTCCTTCCTAACCCCTCCAAAATGATGGCTATTTGGGTGCTTTCTGATCTTTTGATATCACAAACAAGGCTGAAATGAATCATCCTGCACAGCCGCGTTTTCAAGAGTGCACACACCTATCTTGAACACATTCCTAGGAGTGGAGTATGCCGGGCCAAATGAAAATATTAATTACGAAATCGTATGCTTGCACTGCCTGTGACTCAGGCTCTAACCGAGGCCCGTGCTGTACAGCAGCCTGCTCATTTCATATTCACAACAACCCTACGAGGAAAAGACTGTTATTATCTCCTTTATAGATGAGAAAGCCGTGGCATAAAGAGGTTTAATAGCCTGCACAAGGTCACACGGCCAGCACGGGGCAGAGCTCAGCAACGTGGCTGCTCTTAGGCACTGTGCTCTAGCTTCACTGGGAGTGTAGGCGTATGTTACACAGACACAAACCGCCCTTTATTCTGCTGATGCCGATTTCTTCTCTTCCTGGCATTACTGTACATTTTCATCAACAGGTGAAAATGCTTATTAGTTATAGGTGGCAATGAATTTCAATGTCGTATTAATTTGCTCCTCTCTTATAGTGACAGATCCTGAGTCTGTCCACACGTGCTCAGTAGCCACCTCTGTTAACTTCTCTGGGACTTGCCTATCCTAGCCTTTTTGTATGTTTCTGCAGTGACTTTAGTCTCCCTCTTATTGACACAGAGGAGAATGTCTACCTGCATTAGAGATAGAATTTTGCCTGTGGTATAAATTAGGGATATTTTTTCCTAGTTTGTTTCTCATATTTTCATGTTTTTTTATAGTTTCCTCTGATAGATGTTTTTAAATATACACAAAACCAAATTATTAATCTCTAGGATATCTATATTTTTAAATATGTCTGAGTCTTAAGAGGATCTATCTGCCTATGGTTTTTTCCTAGTGTTTTTGATGGTTTAATTTTAATAAAACATTTGACCTATTTGGACAGTTTTCTCTGTCATTTACTGCACATTTAGTTACTTTCCTCTTATAACTTAGCCAAGCCCCCCCCACTCCTCTCTCTCGAGACAGGGTTTCTCTGTAGCTTTGGAGCCTATCCTGGAACGATCCCTTGTAGACCAGGCTGGCCGTGAACTCACAGAGATCTGCCTGCCTCTGCCTCCCGAGTGCTGGGATTAAAGGCATGTGCCACCATTGCCTGGCAGCCAAGCCATTTCTAATACAAGACTTAGACTCCTTAGGATAAAATAATTATTGAAACATTTAGCATATGTTTCTTGCTTAATATTGTTTATGCTGGTTGTAATTCTAATTTTCATACTTGATATCTGTTCTTATTGTATATAGTTTTGTATTGGGTTTGGAACTCTC
>LOJH01006728.1:9596-31119 GCA_001685095.1 Ellobius talpinus | reverse complement strand
CAAAAGGTGAATGTAGCCCATAAGAAACTATTGCTTGTTTTATTTCTTTTAGATGGCTCATATGTATCATTTCCCATGCATATTCTTTAGGGTACTTTGTGCCAGATGCTTTTTCTGAGGAAATTACCGGATATGCAGTTGAAACTCCATGTAAGTTTTCCAGGGGTCTGGCACATACTAATGAGGCTAAATCTTGTCCTTGTACATCCTGTCCTTGCTCATCAATTTCTATAAATTCCTAAATCTTTTCAAATCTTTTTACTACTGCTTCTTTTAAAGTCTCAATCTCTTGTCCAGTGTTCTGTTCTAATGTCCTCACTGAGGATTCCAACCAGTCAGTAAAAATAATGTTTAATCCTTGGACATAGCATAACTTTTCAACAGATTCCGACAGATTCATCAGCACAAATTCTTTCAGATAATTTTGTCAAATTGATGCTATCCTGCTCCATAGTATTGAATCATTTTTAATGAGATAATATTGAAAACAAAACTAATTCCTAGAATCAAATAATAGGAAGAAAAATGGCATAAATCTTGCATAATATCTTTCATTATATAAGCAAAATAATTATTAAACTCCGATGTTATCAGTCATTCTTTGTAGTTTTTCAGATCTTACCTGTAGTAAAGTAATTATAATCAATTGGTACAGGTGTAATAATCGTTATTGACCAGCAGGTTTTGTAGTTGCAGCCATGTGGCTGAGAGACTCTAGCAGCTGCAAACAGCGCATGTTGCTTAATTAAGTAGTGAAAAATATGCTTTGTTTAACAAATTAAGAACAGTTATTATGGTGATCAAATGATTCTGAGAGTTGGGTCCTCGGATAAAGAGAAAACTCACAGTTTTCCATCAGTGTGAGTTGCAGACTATGTGCACAGTCAGGATCAAAGGCAGCAGTGTGTGGGCTGGCATGGGGGTCATGAGCTGGGTGGTGCTGTGCAGCAGCCTGTTGCATCTGAGGCCTGGCTAAAGCCACAGGCGGGAGTCAGTGCCCAATGCACCATGTGGCTGGTGGATCAATCCCAAAAAGTGTGGACTGGGCCCCATGTTGGGCATCAGATGATGGCAGAAGATATAAAATAATCTCACACTAGTTCAGAATTATGTATAATAAAAGATTATTTATCTAGGGGAGACTTACAGATCACTATTCAAGATCACAATCCTCTGAACAAACGGGGAACAGGAACAGAGTCTAGCAGCTAGAAGTGAGAGCCTGAAGCAAGAGAGTGAGCACAGGCTTTATAGCTGCATTTAGAGCATAAGAGACCATGCCCAAGTGGGTTGGTATCTTAAAGGCTATTGGCTGAAGGAATGGAAAGAGCTCCCACAGCACCTCCATAACCAGGATTAGTTTTGTCATGACATTTGAAGTTTTTTAAAAAAAGGTCAGGAATTGTGAGAAATGATAGAGAAGTCATTCTGTACAGGGTGACAAAAATAATCTCATATGTAGAAAATTATAGATGCTTCTAATAGTTTGCTGTAGTTAGAAATTAGAATTGATGACTGATAGCAAAGGCTCTGGTTTGTGGAATACCCAGAGTTCTAAATCCAGTAGAACTTTTAAAATTTAAAATACATTTCTACAATTTGTACATTAGTGAAGTTAACTTTTATTATGAGAGATATTACGTTTAAACTGCGTAATCTCAGTCTTACTCTGAGTCCTTGAATATCATGGACTCAACACTTTAAGCTGGAATGCTTTACTACATCAACTACAGCTTCTATTGGGTACCTCCAGAGATAGGGAGTCATGAACAAGGAAGTTTTGTTCATTCATTTTATTATTTTAGATAACTCTTAAAATTATTTGATTCAAGTATTAGTAAGGTATATTTTAGGAGAAAATTTCTGAGATGACTTTATACAAATTGAAGATAGATATAACTGACCACTGTATTCTTACTTGTCAAATGTTACGACTTCACTGACTTTCTCTTAAGCATGTGTGTTAATCTTTCTTCTCCATTATCAATTTATGCTTCTTATAATCCCACTTACTTTTCAGATATCTAACAGGATCATTGTGAATTGTCATTTCATTCAGAATATATTTTTTTAAGTAAGAGAGTATTGGTCACTATTAGAAATAACCAGTGGGTGTCAGTGTTCCATCATAGATCATCTGGCTTGTTCTAAGAGTACGAAGCAGGAAGTCATAAACAACTATAATTATGGAGAACATAAGCAGTGGGCTGGAAGATTCTGGGGTCCCCTTATTCCATCCACATCAGTTACTATAGACAATCTGGACAGATTGACTGGCATTTTTTTTATTTGCCTACTTCAGTTCCAAAAGAACATTTTTTTCTTTTATTTTTCTGTCATGCATTACATCCCAGCTGCAGTTTCCCCTCTCTCCACTCTTCCCAGTCTCATACCCCACACCCTAGTCCACTTCTCCTCCATTTACCTTTTGTAAAAAAGCAGGTCTCCAAGGGATATTCCCAAATACAGCCAAACAAGTAACAATAAGACTCGGCACAAACCCTCATATCACTGCTAGACTAAGGAAATTCAGTAGGAGGAAAAGGGATTCAAGCATAGACAAAAGAGTCAAAGATATTGCCATTCCCACTGTTGGGAGTCCCACAAAACACCAAGATACACAACCATAAAATATATACAAAGACCTAGCTTGGACCCATACAGGATGGTTTTTTGTTACTTCAGTTTCTGTGAGTCCCTATGAGCATTACATAGTTGATTCCGTGGGTTCTTATGGTTTCCTTGCCCACCCCCTCTGGCTCCTACAATCCTTCTTCTCCCTCTTCTAATAGGTTCTTCTGGCTCCACCTACTGTTTAGCTGTGAATCTTTGCACCTTCTCCAAACAGTTGCTGGATGAAACTTCCCTTATTACGCTTGGTCTAGGCACCGATCTATAATAGAAAATTGCAGAATGTAATTAGGACTTTTAATTGTTTTTTCCTTTGAGAGTCCTATTTGGTTCTATCCTGGGTCTCTGGGCTGTCTTGCCTCTGATTCCTGGCCATCCAGACAGTCGGTTTCCTCTTGTGGTGGGGGTCTCAAGTTGGACTCCCACAAGTTCTGTATCACTATTACTCCCAACATATCTTGCAGGTAGGAGAATTGAAGGTTGAAAGTTTTGTGACTGTGTTAATGTCCTAATCCCACTGCTAGGATCCTTGCCTGGTTATAGAAGGTGACCAGTTTGGGCTCTGTATTCCAAATTACTAGAAAAATTCAATAAGGTTACTGTTTTAGATTTCAGGGACTTTCAACTACAGTAGGTTTCTACTTTGCCCCAAAGTCTAGTCCCCCAAAGTCTTGTCCCCCAAAGTCTACTTGTCTCTCCCAGTAAATTCTTGCTCTCCCTCCACAATACTAAACTGATACCTCCTGTTTTCAACCCAACCTTCCCCCCAGTCTACACAGAAAATCTTATTTTATTTCCCCTTCCCAGGGAAATCCATGCAGCACCCCCTTTTGTTCTCCTGATTACTGGGTCTGTGTATTATAGCAGGATTACCATTTACTTAACAGCTAATTTCCATTTGTAAGTGAGTACATACCATGTTTGTCTTTCTGAGTCTGGGTTACCTCACTCAGGATGATCCTTTTTGGTTCCATCAATTTTGCCTACAAATTTCACGATGTCATTGTTTCTAGCAGCTGAATAATACTCTGTTATGTAAATATACTACATTTTCCTTAACCAGTCTTAGGTTGAGGGACAACTAGGTTGTTTCCAGATCTAGCTATTGTAAATAAAGCTTCAATGAACATGGTTGACCAAGTCCTGTGATAGGATGGAGTAACATTTGGATATATTCCCAAGAGTGATTTAGCTGGGTCTTGAAAAAGATCAATTCCAAGTTTTCTAAGAAAATGCCATACTGGCTTTCATAGTGACTGTACAAGTTTACACTCAAGCAATGGAGGAGTATTCCTATTGCTCCACATCCTTGCCAACATGAGCTGCCAATTGTATATTTTTATCTTAGGCATTCTGACAGGTAAAAGATGAAATATCAAAGAACTATTGATTTGCAGTACCGTGATGACTAAGAATTTTGAACATTTCTTTAAGTATTTTCAGCCATTTGAGATTCCTCTGTAGAGAGTTCTCTGTTTAGATCTGTTCCCCAATTTTTAAATTGGATTGTTTTGCTTGTTAATATCTAGTCTCATGAGTTCTTTATATATTTTGAATATGAGCCCCCTGTTGGATATGAAGTTGCTGAAAATATTTTCCAATTCTGTAGGCTGTTTTGACCTTTTGACAGTGTTCTTTGCCTTACAGAAGCTTTTCAGTGTCACAAGGTTCCATTTATTGATTGTTGTTATTAGTGATTGTGCTATTGTGTTCTATTTAGGAGTTATGTCCTGTAAAATGTGTTCAAAGCTATTTCTCACTTGCTCTTCTGTTAGGGTCAGTGTATCTAGTTATATGTTGAGGTGTTTGATCTATTTGGACTTGAGTTTTATGCAAGGTGATAGATATGTATCAGTTTGCATTCTTCTACAAGACAACACCCAGTTAGATCAGCACCATTTGTGGAAGATGCTTTCTTTTCTTTTTACCCCATTGTATACTTTTGGTTTCTTTATCAAAAATCAGGTGCCCATAGGTGTGTGGATTTGTGTCTGGGTCTTCAGTTCCATTGATCAACCCCTCTGTTTTTATGCCAATATTGTGAAGGTTTTTTTTTTTTATTACTGTAGCTCTTTAGTACAGCTTGAGATCCAGGATGGTGTCACCTCTGAATGTTATTTTATTATACAAGATTGTTTTATCTATCCTTGGTTTTTTGTTTGTTAGGTTGGTTTTACACAAGAAGTTGAGTATTATACTTTTGAGATCTGTAAAGAATTGTGTTGCAATTTTGATATGGATAGTGTTAAATCTGTAGATTTCTTTTGGTATGGATGGACATTTTTACTGTTAATCGTACCAATCCATGAACATGGGAGATTTTTCAATGTTCTGATATCTTCTTCAATTTCTTTCTTCAAAGACTCAAAGTTTTGTAATACACGTATTTCACTTGTTTGGTTATAGCTACCCCATGGTTTACTTTTTCTGTGTGGTTATTGTGAATGGCAGTTTTCTTTGATTTTCTTTCTCAGCTCATTTATCATTTGTGTATAGGGGGGCTGCTGACTATGCTTTTAGCTCATCTTGTATCCAGCCACTTCACCAAAGGTGTTTATCATCTGTAGGCATTCCTTGGAAGAAGTTTTAAAATCACTTATGTATACTATCATATCATCTGCAAGTAACAATTCCTTGACTTCTTCCTTTCTAATTTGTATCCCCTTGAATGCATTCAGTGATCTTATTGATCCACTTTGAATTAGTATAGTGAATAGATATGGAAAGAGTGAACAGCCTTGAGTTGTTTATGATTTTACTGGGAATGCTTTGAGTTTCTATCCATTTAATTTGATGTTGGCTATTGGCTTGCTGGATATTGCTCTTATTATGTTTATATCTGACTCTTGCATTCCTAATATCTACAAGACTTTTATCATGAAACAGTGTAAACTTTTGTCAGAGGCTTTTGTAGTATCTAATGAGATGATCATGTGTTTTTGTTTCTTTCAGTTTGTTTATATGGTGGATTACGTTGACTGATTTTCATGTGTTAAACCATCACTACAAGTCTAGGATAAAGTCTACTTGAGCATGGTGAATGATCTTCTTGATGAGTTCTTGGATTCAGTTTGCCAGTATTTTATTGAGTATTTTTGCTACTATGTTCATGAGTATAATTGGTTTGTAATTTTCTTTCTTTGTAGAATCTTTGTAAGGTTTGGGTATCAGGAAAACTGTGGCATGATAAGATGAATTTGCCAGTGTTCCTTCTTTTCCATTTTGTGGAATAATTTGAGGAGTATTTGTATTAACTTGCCTTTGAAAGTCTGGTAGAATTCTGCAAGAAAACGGACTGGCCCCATTTTTATTGTTTATTTTTATGACTGCTTCTGTTTCCTTGGGGGTTATATGTATGTTTAAGCTGCTTCTCTGATCTCAGTTTAATTTTTGTAAGTTGTATTTATTGAGAAATTATCCATGTCTTTTATATTTCATAATTTTGTAAAGATTTTTAATGTATGAAATAATGATTTTTTGGATTTCTTCAGTGTCTGTTGCTATGTTCCTTTTTGTTTCTGATTTTGACAATTTGGATATTTTTTTATTTCTCTTACTTTCCCTCCTTTCCACCATTTGGATAAGTGTTTCCTTCCCTATCCTGTTGATTTTTTCAAAGAACCAGCTCCGTTTTACATCTTGTAATATTCTCTTTGTTTCTAATTTATTGATTTCAGCCCTGAGTTTATTTCCTGCCTTATACTCCTCTTGGGTGGACTTGCTTCTTTTTGTTCTGGTACTTTTGGTGTACAGTACTTGACTCTCTGTATATCATTCTAATAAGTAAGAAAAATGGTGTTAGAAGTCAAAACCAGTAGAGTCTCGGTCTTCCCCTCATATCCTTCATACTTCAAACTATATTGAAAAAATAAAGCCTTTAGAAATCAGTGTCTCAGTTCTTGAATGTGTTGGGATTTTTAACAGATTCAATAATGTCTCTTCTTTCTCCACCTGGATTCTGAACAATTTCAAAATAGAAAGCAAGAGTATTAGGGATTGGTATTTAAAGGCTACTTGTGTAACTAACATAATCTACATGTATGTGAGTTAAAAGTATATGGCCCAAAGACCTTATCTACTTCCCTCTCCTCTTTCTAAATCTGAAAACTGCTGTCCACCTACAACTAACACACAGCCAGGAAACCCCAGGCTACCCACACAGGACATTCCTCATACCACATGTCTAGAGAGAACAAAAGAAAATAGAGCAGAAAACCAAAATTGTCAAATACAGCATTCCAAAATCTTTTATCCCCTGTTTCATCTTTTTTTTTCCAAACTAAAGCCTTATGTAATCCAGATAAAGTAGGTTTTCCTCTGAGGAAAAAGAAGACAGGCATATTGTCTATATTAAAATACTCCTTATGAAAATATGAAAGACAAGAGAATGGTAGACAAGATACCTGTATTTTACTATGTCAAACAGATTGTTACAGGTAAGTGATATAATTAGGGCTTACTCTAATGTGGTAATTATATGGATTTGGGCTATATGTAAATATAATTAATTAACTCCACTGCTTGATGAATTTTAAGCTTAACCATCATACTGGCCATTCTTCCTATATTAGTGCATACATATATTCATAAAAAATACAGAAAGAGTACCATATTCTTCATACATTAGTGCTTATATAAACATATATATGTATATATCTATAAATTCATAAACTTAGAGAGAGTACCAAAATAGGAGAAAGAGTCCTCAAAAGTATGCTAGAACAAAAAGAAAGGATGCACCAGAGTATGTTTGACATGAACAATAGTGGGGCTTCTGAGATGAGAAAGGTAACCAGCAAGAAGTGGGTGAAGAATAGATAGAGATTGAAGTTGAGGGGAAAAATTTTAAAAGTGTGTGAAAAAAAGTTTAGTGAAACCTGTTATGTTGTGTGGCTGCACTGAAAAAAAAAATCAAAACCAAATAAAGTGAAAAAGCACATGGGAGGAATTTGAAGGACTGAAGATAAAGGGGAAATGAAGCAATTTTATTTTAATTAAAAATACATTAAAGGACAGATAATGGGGTATCAGGGAGCTTATATTTTTGGTTGGTGAAAGAAATGGAGACATCTGCACAAGCAGAAGAATTGGACTTAGTAAGGAATGCAGTTAGTTGGCCTCAAGTAGCAGTGGGAGTGTGGGGTATATATCACTACAGATGTGAGTAGGTGTCTGAAGACTGTGGAAGTTTCTTCACAGCCCTTCAAGTGAGACAGGAAGCAAACCATCAGCTGAGACTGAGATTTGGAGAGGAGGTGTTGAAAGAAAGTGTTTGAAAGTGAAGAAGATGACAAAACTGTCTTCTAGGTAAATGAGAGAAAAGTGCACAGAGGGGAATATATTTTCTCTGGTGGGTAGCCTTTAGTACATGCTTAAAGACTTCTTTATGAATTTGAATAAATTTAGTGGTAGCTTTTTTCTAAAAACTGCTGTGAACTAGCTGCCCAGACATAAGCAAATGCACACACACACACACACACACACACAGACACACATACACACACACTCTACAGGATAAGGAAAAACAGACATAAACACAGAGAGAAGCATGGACAGATACACACACTGATAAACACACCAAATCTCTCATTCCTCATACTTTAAAATAAGAATTTTATATGTTTTTGTACACTCTCTAAAACATCCTTTAATTTGTGCTAAATTCATGTTACAGTTATAGTTGATAATCACTTTTAAAAATAAGAACACAAAGAGTTGATATGATACATAACTGTAGGCTAATCTAGACTCCTCCTGTCCCTCCTCCCTTTATCCTGTCTCTTCTTCCCTCCCTTCTCCTCCAACTCCACTCTCTCTTCCCCTCCCTTTTGGAACTCTCACATCTGAAAATTGCTTTTGATTGTAAAGCAAATAAAAATATGAACAAAGTGCTCACCATCCAACCAATATAAGCAAGTAAATCTGTAAGAACTATATCTCACTTGAGATATCACTCTTCCCACTCCTTACACACAGGGAAACTGAGGATCAGAGCAGAAAGACCAAACCAAAAGCTTTCAGATTTCATGAATTCCTAGCTGGCCATGCATTTCTACCTGGTCATCACACAACTTGTTTCATTTGGAATACTTACTCTTTAGCCTCTAATAATCATCTTAATGAACGATTTTGAAATAGTATAGATGGTGTAGTGACGTACAAAGCAGCTTAAGCTATGAAGGCATGTATGTTGAAGATTCATGTGTATCAGTCCTTAGTGAGCTACACTAACGCTATACAACTTTTTATGTTAAATTCATGATAATGTTTTTGTATTGTAAAACTAACTTTATTGTGCCATGGTGGTCACTGATGTGGTTCTTAGATTTCATAGCTATTTAATAAAAGCAAGAGGATCAGAGAGCTTGCTATGAGAATGTGTCCCCCAGGAACATCAGAAGCTACATTCACAAAGTCTCACTAAACTTGACTGAGGAAGATGAGCAGAAGAAGGATAACATAATGGACATTCCAAACTGGATGGGAAGAGCTCATGAGGCCTCAACCCAATGCAGAGAACTATGAGCAGTAAGGAATGCTACAAGAGAAAGAGATGGTCCTCCCCAGAGAAGAGCTCATCAATTGATAGTGCAGTACTAAATAGTCAGACCTAAAAACGAGCAAAGTCATATTGACTAAACAGATTACATTTAGGAATGAATACATATGTACGTATGCACATATACATGTGCATGAAATAAAAATTTGTTTGAATAAGAGGTTATGAATTTGAAGCAGAGTGGGGCAGGATATATTGAGAGTTTGGATGGAGAGAAAGGAAGGAAAATATCTTGTAATTGCACTATAATTTCAAAAAACTTAATACAACTACAAACACTGATAATGAAATGGTCAATTGTATCCAATAAAATGTAAGTTTCATTAAATTCTACTCACAAAAATTGTTCCCACAAATCACTACTCTTATGGTTTAATATCCATACACTTCTTTATAATTTCTTATTTGTGCATCATAGATAAGTTAACATGGTGAAACTATAGTCATTTCCTGTGAAGAAGACATTTTCTTCTTCATGTAATATGTAGTGATATCTTTATATAGCCACATCCCTCATTTTCTGATGTCTACATTTGTACAAAAGTATTTTAGGATTCACATTCAATTTTTCAGTATTGCATACAGAATTGCAACAAAAACATTCTTCTTTGATTATTTGGTTTGTGTGTATGTTTTAAAGAGACCATAGCAGTGATTTTTTTTAGTTAAAAAGTTTATATTTAGGATTGCGTTGATGCCAGTTTCTCTGGCAATAATGTAAGATATACCCCATTTCTCTATAGTCCATTAGCGAGTTTTTTAAATGCTGACAGCTTACTGGATAAATGGCTTTTGTAGCTATTTATTTACGAGTAATAATCCACATCCTCTTCTTTGAACAATTTTTATATATGTCAATGTATAATGTCAATCTAATTGCATTTAGTTTTAATATTGAGATTTATAAAACTCTCGCAATTGATTTGTAATTTTACTAAATTATAATCATACAATAAACTCAAGAATGGGCTCCTTCTGTGCCATTAAGTAAAAACATCTGTATCTACCTGCTTGGCAGCCTGAGGATGTGCAATGTTTTATGGGAGCCATTTCAGACAATGACAAGGTCTAGACGGATACTGAGTGGCTCTTTTGCCCCCACTCATCACACAAAAGTACAACATACATGTATTTAAGGTTGCCTTATGCTTTCCATGTATTTAATTCACATATCTATATGACTGTATAAAACACACGCATTCTGATCTTTGAACAAGCAACCCTGCTCTCTTCTACCCATACTCCTCACAAACTTTCCTTCCTTAAAGAAAGATTTTTTAAATTTATTTTTTATAAATTTTGCATTTATCTTCCCATGTAATCTATTTCCACATAAATTTCACATTCATGCTTATTGTTCTCATATTTGTATCACATATTCACGTGTATATGTCTGTTACAGATCTATGAACTTGGCTGTCAGAAGTTTGATGAAAACACATGCTATGATCCAATATTCCAATTTAGTACCTTAAATTTTAAAAAGGGGGTTATCATGTAAACAAATTCAATCTATTTATTTTATAGAAACCTATAGTAATAATAAAAATTAAATTCCTCAAAGTTACTCAATCAGCTTAGCAATGACTCACTTGCAGTCTAATCTGACTCATTAGCTCTTTTGGAGACAAAAACAATATCACATGCTGACAGCTCTGGCCTTAAAGTTGTGAGATAGCTGTGTACTGTCATCAACAATGTATGACTCAGTCTAGTTTGAACATCATCCATCATTCACCAGTTCAGTGAGTGGTTTCTGCCAATATTGGAAAGTACCGATTTCTCATTTACAATTGTCTGGTAATAATTTCCTTCTTTCTTAGCCCCTTTTTACTTTATGAAGCTTCCCCCAAAAAAGATAGTCTTGTAATAGACTCTAACATATTTACAGAATTTTAATAAAACTAATGTGCCCCAACTCCTGTGGTGTAATGGTTAATGTTTGGACTCTGAATCCAGCGATCTGAGTTCGTATCTCAGTGGAATCTGTTCCTTACTGGTCAGTCATCCTCATCAACTCAGACCATGAAACCCAATATAAGCGAACGGTCCATGCATGTTTCTGCATTGCTGAGGGTATATTATGCTTTTAATAAGACCAATGTAAGCTTTACTGCTGTGAATGACAATAACCTAATTTTGGTCTTATAAAATCACAAATGATTAAATATGTTTCCCAAAAAAAGTTTGATAACATTCAATGGCTAGCCTGGATATGCTTACCTAGAAGACCTCATTTTAATAAAATATTTAGAATCACTTTTGTGTTTATATCATAGATACTTTATTCATTTAAAATTATTTAATACTTTGTGTAACTGTTTTAATAAAAAAAGTGAAAGTTTGGACACAGAGATATGGGAACTTGCATTTGAAACAGATGCTCCTAGACATAGAAGACACCCTCCATAACTGCATTTAGTATCTCAGACTCTCAGGCACAGAGCCAAAATAGCATTGTTTTCAACCCCAGATAATCCATGCATGGCTTTTACATTTTCACTGTTTTCTTTTATTTCTTCTTCTAGACCAAGTTGTTTGATAACTAAGAAACTGTCCTGATCGTTACATTTTGTCCAATCTCCTCTTCTCTTTTAAAAGCATATTCATTGCAGAGTTTGAGCACTCATTATTGTATAACATTCGACTCATGTCTCCCATTGCCATCTGCCTCTCTCAGGCTCCTGAATACCTAATGGAACTGTCTTGAATTCAACCTAACATTAGTTAGTAAAATGGCTATTGCATTTCACTAACACTTGGTTTCCTTCCTAGTATTCCTGACTTGATTATGAAAATATACATGAGATTTTCTGAGCCTAAAAAATAATGATAATACATGTGTCTCCCCCCTCAATTCACCATTTTTTTCCTCCTTGTTTACTCCCAAACTGACAGACTGAGGGTTTTTGGTTTCTTTGTAGTTGCTTGTAGATCCCTTTCTCTACTGCCATGGTCTTCATAGGAAGTTCCGTCTGCCTTCAGGGCTGGCTGGACAATCTGTGGAGCTCTCTACTGTTACTTTTCCATAAGCAACTGCTTTTAGTTTTCTCAATATTTTTGGAAAATTTCTTGCACACAGAGTTTTCCTTCCCCACATCTATCTTTCATACCTTCCCTCCAACTACTATGATTCTATACATTTCCCACTTTCTTCCCAACTTTTTGTCTCTTACTTTTTGAGTTTAAATATAATTATATCTTTTCTTCTGTTCTTTACTCCATCCAAAGCCTCCCATATTCCCCACATTACCTGTTTTGTCAAATTCATAGCCTCTTTTTCATTGTTATTGTGTGCATATATGCACAAGTATATACATATATATATTCCTAGATACAAATTGTTCAGTCTACATAGTGTTACTTGTATGTCTATTTTGTGGTAATGGCCATTTGATATTGGGTTTTCAGTCTATAATGGAGTTTTACATTTTTATTATTTTTAAATTTGTCTCTTGGACTCCTCTGACCAACAATTAAAAAGGAGTTTTCTTTTGTCTGATACTGTACACAATCTCTAGCTTTTGGGGGAAAACATTATTATCTTGAGTGTCATATCTTAAGCTACACACACAAACACGCACGCACCACATGCACGTGTGTGTTATAAGAAAATTTAGATAAACATAGAATAATATGGTTACTGTGTCTTTGTTTAAATATCCTTACTATTATGAATCTCTCCTTCCTTCCTCTCTGTATTGCTCCCTTTCCCCCAATTAAAGTCCTCCTGTTTTTCCCATTTTCCCCTTCACACATTCTGCATCTGGCTATTCTTACTCTCTTAATCTTGGGTATGTCTTGTGTAGGTAACCACGTCTGTTATGGGTTCATGCATGTAGCAGCCATGCCCTGCCCAGAGACCAGCCTTTTAGACTGATATTTACATGTATTTCAGTACAGAATAACACTTTATTAGTACAAAATATGGGCTCTATGATGAACTTGACTACTGTATTAACATATATCTAGTGAACACTAAGCTCTTAAGGTCCATACCCACACAAAAGCATTCAAATGTCAGAATCAAAATAATGAACATAGATGCGTTTTTCCATTCTTGTGTGATTTCTATGAATATTAGATGAAAACTTGGAAGTTTTTTGATTAAATAATAAAAATCTGGTAAACACAAGTAATAGTGTCAATCATTTATAAATGGAGTAAAACTGACAGAAACAAAGGAATTGGTGAAATATTAAGCATTAGGGATTGTTGATTATTATCACTTTATTGACTACTTGCTGTGAGACAAGATCTTTATCACAGGCTTCGTTTATTTTCAACCTATTAATACATGTGTGCCAACTCTAATTTTTTCAATAGGATTTCAGTGTAGTTACTATTCCTATTTTCCAGAAGAATTGTGGTCAGAGATCTCAACCTTTCCAAAGTTGTACGGCTACATTGTTAATGGCCTACTTTCCACACTATTGCATACCTTTCTTTGAGAAAGAATGTTTTTCTGTGTCTCTCTCTGCCTCTCCCTCTCTCTCTCTCTCTGTCTCTGTGCGTGTGTGCTTGTGTATGTATGTATGTGTGTTTACATCAGAGGTTAACTTGAGATATGATTCAGCAGATATCCACCTAGTTCTTTGAAATGGGAATTCTCATATAGGTTCATTAACTCAGATAGGATGCAGGGCCAGCAACTCCCAAGAATCTTTCTGCTTCTCCCTCCTGAGATTACCAATGTGTGCCACCAGCACCTTTTGCTTCCTCCCTCCCTCCTGCCCACCCTCCTGCCCTTTCTTCCTTTCTTTCTTTCTTGTGTATGTGTGTGGGTGCCTGTGCCACAGCCAGCATATGAAAGTCAGAAGACAACTTGGGAAATCATTTGTGTCTTTTCACTATGTTGATCCAGGTTTTCAACTCAGGTCATCAGACCTCACTGGCTGGCTGAGCCATTGTACCTTGCTACAAAACAGACTTTTACATTGGTGCTGAAGAGTGAACAGACCCCCACACTTGCATAGCAAACAGATTGAATTGACTAGCAACACAAGAAATTTCTATTCTAAAAGTCATGAGTATCACTAAATATCAATATTAATTTGGAGTATTGACTTTAAAGGGTCACTTAGAGCTGTGTTTTAAAGCATAGATTTTACTGACCTTGTGGGCAAATAGGATGTTCTAGTACGCATGAGTGAATTGAGAGAAACTGAAGTTAGGAAAGTCCAGGTCATTGTTATGAAATTTTGATGGTTTAATGTGGCTGTGAAAAGGAGCATTTAAGCAAGGAAAATGGTACAACTTTCAAGGTTGGCTGTGCAGGTTACAAAAGAGCATATTACTCATACTGGGAGAATATAATTGGAAAATCTGGCCATCCTATGCCTTCTCAAAGATGACAGCTAAATCAGCTTACATAACAGCAAAGGGGAACCTACCCACCTGGTTAGTTTTTAATGCAATTTACTGAGAATTGTGCCTTCCTACACACTTCTTCATACTAACTTCAGCCTATTCTACATAGTAGTTTAACTGCAGCTACAGAAAATACAATAGTTCTTTTTTTCCCCATAGTAATTTTCTGTTCTTCTGGTCTACTGAATTCTGGGGAAATTTTTATCTTGCTCTTTTGTTTCCTCTCACAGATGTGCGAAAGTTGTACTCATCTTGTCAGGGGCTTGAGAAGAGAATGTGGGCAGCCCAAGGCAAACACAATGAAGGTAAGATGTGAGGTTGAAGCTTTAGGCACTGCCACCAATTCAAAGTACAATGTAATGTGATAGCTATTTGGGAAGTTTTATTCAGTGTGAAATTCTAAAACAACATTGTTTTTGAATTTCATATATATAATACTATAGCTTATAAAATGTGTTGCAAACAAATTTATACCTGCTGATTAATTATTTTGTCATACCCTAAACTTCTAATGTAATTTTCCTAAATTTATAAACTTTTAACACAAGGTCTTATGCAAAAATTTTTTGGAGTATTCATTGTTAAAAGGTATTTACATATGAAAATAATATTATAATCTCTACAGCAATAGATAATCAGCAAAGACTACTGTATAAATAGTGTACTATATATGTAATTGTAGACTTTAATATAAGATAACAAATTTTATAAGGTGCTGGTGTAATTTGTATGCAAGACTACATACTTTCAATGTATGAAAGATCCAGTTTCCCTATGACATATAGCTACACAAAAACCCATGAAAACTAAAACATTATTGATTAAAAGCATATTTAATACACAACAATTTTTAATGAGAAAGTCCAATTCAACAAGCTAACAAAGCTATTGTTTATTATTAGGGCTAAAAAAATAAGTCATTCTAATATTAGAGTTAAGAGGTCTGGAGAGGTGGCTCAGTGGTTGAAAGTACTTGCTGCTCTTTCACAGGACCCACATTCGGTTCCCAAGACCCACATGGCGGGTCACAACTACCTGTAACTACAGTTCTGGGGAGTCTAATGCCCTGGACATATACATACATGCAGAAGAAAAAAAATCTCATGTCCATAAACTAAAAATAAATATGTCTTTTTATTAAGTGAGAGAGGTCAAGTAAATAAAAAATAAAGTTGGTGTAGGAGGTCATTCTGACTATGTGTTGCTTTCATTGGTTGAAAAAAGAGACTGCCTTGGCCTTTTAATAAGGCAGAATTAGATAGGCAGAGTAGACAGAACAGAATGCTGGGGAAAAGGGCAGTGTAGCAGACACCATGAATCTCCGGCCTGAGATGGACATAGGTTAGAATCTTGCTGGTAAGCCACAGTCACATGGTGATACACAGATTTAATAGAAATGGGTTAATCAAGATGTGAGAGTTAGCAAATAAGAGGCTAGAGCTAATGGGCAAGGCAGTAATTTAATTAATACAATTTTTGTGTGGTTATTTTGGGGGTTAAGCTAGCCGGGCGGCAGGACACAGCCTGCTCCTCCATACTACATAAAGTGGCAAGCACTGACAATTTCTGTCAGGAAAATATTTCACTGAAGTCTACACTCAAATCCAAGAATATCCACTGTATTTTCTTTATTAAGATTTTTTTATAATGCAATCTTTTCTCATTTTATATACTTATCCCCTTTCCCCATCCTTCCCGTCCTCTCATTTTCTCCACCTTTCCTACATCCCACCTCCCTATCCACTCCTCAGAAAGGATAAAGCTTTCCATGGGGAAGCAACAAAGACTGACACATCACTTCCAGGCAAGACCAACGCTCCTTCCCTAGGAGGCTGAGCAAGGTCTCCCTCCAAAAAGAATGTGCTCCTAGATGCCAGTTCTATCCACTGTTTAAAGAACAAATCAAGATGAGTATATTTGACAATAATAGCCAAATGCTGCCAACTTTCTGAGTCACACAGATAATGTACCTTATCTTGTTTTTTTAATTTGTTTTTGTTTCTTCTTTTTGGTTGTTTGTTTGTTTCTTTGTTTTTGTATATATTCATCTGATCATCCCAACAAATTTATGAGGCCTATACTGATAATGCAGTTTTGAATGTATGAATAAGGATGTGTGAAATAACTTCTCTGTGCTCTAACTGCTTTGGGGAATCCAGCAGAAAAACTGCTCGGACATGGGTTTATGATAGTCGGAAGTCTTTCTGCTGTCCAGCAACTACTGGTTGTTTGGGATCCCAGTGAAGCACCAAGTCTCTCTCATGGTGATCTTTTAAGCACACACACACACACAAAAAAAAAACCATATTCTTGTTTGACAGATTTCAGTTAACAAAAACATTTAGCCAGAAGCAGAACTATAGAACATAAAACATGGTTAATGCACTTGTAGATCTTTGCCAGAACTCTGGGCTTTGATGAATTGGGTCTTTGTTTTCTTTTTGGCCATTGGTGCAGTCTACATGCTGAGTTTTACAACCTGAATGGCCCTGCCATCATTGAGTCAGTTGTGCTAAAGTCTGAGGCCCTGTTATTTTACCACTTCCACACTTACAGGAACCCAAGGCAAGATTTGAATCCATAAAGTTTTCCTGTAGAGCTAGAACACTTGAAGTTTTTAAATACCACCATGATCCTTTGAAATTTGAAACACATGACATTCCCACAAAACCAAGAGATCAGATTAAATTATTACAAAGAAGTACATATCTTTTGTCTCATACCTAGGCAAGAGCAATTATATTTATAGGAGAGGCTAGTTACCTCCCGTATATTCATGAATAATTTGTCAAAGGGGAGAAAGATAACTTACTAATCGCCTTTCATTAGGTTTTAATTAAAAGTTTCTAATTTTTATCAGAAATGTGTGATTGTAATTTCTGAAAGAACATTTATTAACTCCCAGATGGGAATAAAAAGTCTTTATGACTTAACAGAATGCAGGTAACTATACAGTCACATGAACATTCTGAGAACCTGATCAAATAGTCAAAAAGTCAGTGGATTATTGAAAGCCTCTTTCTACCTTAAAACAACTCTGATTATTCTGGATACTTTATTACTACTTTCTCTTTAAATTCTGTTTAAATGAGTTATGAATTCTTTCCCTTAATTTATTTTTAAGATGGTATAATTAACTATATACATCTATGGTATATGTCGTATGTATTACTGTGCAAGCATGCAACAAGTTATGATCAAATCAGTTAAATTAACATTTCCTCTTTCTTACATGTTTCTATTTTCATTTTATTGAAAGCTTTCAATTCTTATACTCCTTTGAAAACATTATGTCATGAATTGTTATGAATTATAGTTACCCAGCTGTGCCATAGGACACTGGGACTCACTGTTCTCTAGCTGTACTTCATAATTCTTAGGAGTATACTCTAAACTCTATAGTTCCAAACCAGAAGTCATTCCTATTTGCCATGTTGTTCCTAGAATAGGCCCTGGAAAAGCTTAATCTTTATATCAGCCATTTCACTCCTTAAACAAAACACAGAAACAAACCTGCATAAAGTATATGTAATACAGTAACCTCTTTCCTTAGGGCAGATATGTATTCCCTGACTCATTTGTCACAGCACCGCTGTTGGTCCCCCTTTCAAAAGACATTGAGCTTGGTGTCACTGAACAGAAAGATGCTGAAAAGAATGTCAAAATACAAAGGTGACTCCTGAGTCAGACTAATACATTGAATAGCACAGATATAAGCAAAATGTTGATATATATGTATATATATGTGTGTGTGTGAGTGTGTGTGTATGTGTGTCTGTGAGTCTGTGTATAATAAAATATAATGAGCACTATGGTACTTAGTTAATAAACAATTCAATAATATTGTCTAAGTCTAAACATTTTCATTACTATATCATAATAAAGGAGCTTATTTTGATTTATCAGGTAAAATGAACTTGCAAATTATAGGGCTTTTTTAAGGGAGTATGTAACAAGTAGAAAACAAGCAGGCTGTATCTATGTATTTAGGAATATACATATATACAAACAGGCACTATCTATGATTTTTGGAATATGTATGTATGTATATACAGATACCTAAATGAATGCAACAACAAATGATAGAAAAAAAGGAGACCATGAATTTGAAAAAGAGTGAGGAAGGGTACGTGGAAGAGTGTGGGAGAAGAAAGAGCAGGGTAAAATAAAGGAACTATATTATAATCTTAAGAAATTAAAAGAATCTTGTGGATGTAGTATAGAATGAAAGAGAACCAGCAGGGTGTGTGTGTGTGTGTGTGTGTGTGTGTGTATGTGTGTGTGTGTAATTGATTGATTTGTTCCTTCACTGTCCATAGTGAGGTCAAATTCCCTAGAGCCATGCTGAATGAGACAGTCTGGCACAGTCTAGAATCACCTGGAAAAAGAGTGTCAATGAAGGATTGCTTAGATCAGGTCAGTCAGGTTGGCCTATAAATATCCCTGCCTTTTTTCCCTCAGTTTGATGGGTAAGATTAGAAGACAAACCATGATTGTGCATGGTGCCATTTTATGAGCTTCCTCTTGAATTGCATAAGACTAGAGAAAGCTAGGCTAGTAGTAAGCATGAAAGCTTTATTCTCTCTGTTCTTGACTATGCTGTAATTAGCTACTTTGAGCTCCTGCATTGATGTCTCTACAATCATGGACTGTAACCTGGAATTGCACGCTAAATAAACCCTGTCTTCCATTGCAAAAAAGTACATTGTCTGGATGTTGTGCAGAAATGTGAGAAGGTTCCCTGTCATCTTAATGAAGACAGAACATAGCCAACTTGTTCATTCTTTTTCTCTTTCGAAGCCTTCATCTCTGTTAATTTCTTCTTCCAAAGCTCATATTATCTGGGATCTCCAAGGCATGCTTATATGGGTCCTTATTCTCTATGAGATCCAGGGTGGCAGGGCTCACAGGAAAGAAACTAGAATTTAATTTATTCAAAGACATGTATATAGTCACTTTATTCTTAATCATTTTCAACAGTAAGTGTTCAGTGACTACACTGAGTCAAAGATAATAATATATTATCTAATCCGTCTTCTAAACCAAAAAATCAAACAACATAATACAGAACCAATATCAACATTTCTCTCCTCCTCCCTTCTCCACCTGTTCTATTTATTCTTGCTATTCTGTGTGCTATTCTATAACTTTGCACTTTAGAATCACAGCTATTAATTACTTCTACTAGCACTGAGTTTCATAAATCCAGATTATTCTTTTTGTATTTCCTTTGTGATATTTGTGCTCTCTCTGTAAATCTCAAGTAGGCCTATAACTATGTTTTTGGAGGAGACTGTAAATTGTCATATTTACATTGGGCTTCTAGAATATTCCATCTAATTACTAGTCAGCTCATACATGTCCTTGTATTAGCTGTTATTTCCCACATTGCTATCTTTCAGTCTATAAAGACCAAATTCACCACAGCACTCCGAATTCCACTTTGGTTGTAGACTCCATTTGTTTGCTGTCAAAATTCATTTAGCTTGCAACTTCTCCTCACTTTATTTTTGGCACTGTCCTGAAGTCTTCCCTGCAAATTCTCAGATGGGAATCAACACGAATCTCAGAGTGTTCAATCCTTTTAAAGACTTGGCCTGAAATGTGGGTGATATGGACGAACAGTGCCTACTATCCCAAAAGAAAATTAGAAAAAAAAATCTCTCTACTCTTTACTTTAGAAGAAGTGTGATGGATGAGTTAGAGTCAGGCTGGAAAAATGACATTGGCTGTTCAGTTCAGTTGAACAGTCATTTATGATATTTTATACAGACATCCTCATTTTTACAAAAGAAACTGAAAGCATGGATTATGATTTCCAACCCTTTAACAAGATAAAACCTTGGTAGACCACAAAAAACAACTCCACATTCAGATTTGTATCAGGTTGATTCTCTAATAAATGACTGTGACATTGAATAGCTAGTAGCCATTCCTCACAGTTTTACTAAAGTTGATAAACAGGCCTGAATTGATAATAAATTAATCTCCTGCTACTCACAAATAGGGTACTTTGTCTCAGTGTGAACACTAGATGGAGACTCCAAATTTACCAGGAAGAGCTTCTCATTTCACATGTGTGGGCCTCATGGAGAACACTTATTGATATTAACCCCTTTCATACTAAAAAAATAAGGCATGGGCTTGGGATGTATTTCAGTGACATAGCATATGTTTGGCATGAAGTACCTAGGTTTGCTATATGCTAAATTATAAATAAAACAAAATAAATAAAATTATGTAGTCACACTAATGCTGGGTAATGTCTTAGCTATTGTCACACTAAAATTTCACAAATGTATGTGTGTTTGTTTAAATAACTTGAGATACTGTATAAGATAACTTATTCAGGCCCATGACAGACAAACTGACTTCAAAATTAGAACTATTCCAATCATTTAAATCTTTAAATTTGTTTGAAACTTAAAAGATCTGTTTTTACAGTTACTGAGACAAAGTTTCAGGTAAATAAGTTCTAGTCATGGAAATACCCTAGGAAGTCACAGCACAAAATTTCCTGACATCTTTTAAGGTCAAGACTGCCTATGCTCTCAGCTATTAGCTGTGTTTGGAAACTAGAGACTAAGTATTATACTATATATAACCACACTGAAGGTACAATTTAGTGACACATCTCTTAGGAAAAATAGAAAACTTAGCACATGATTAATACTTAAGAGTACATGACTAACTGGCATAAAGGAATCAGAGAACAGCCCATGGTTTGATTTAATTAAGTGTTAACTTTCTTAGTGAGGACAAAGATGTTCAGAAGATATCTATGTGACCTACTATATTCAGACAGTGAAGGGCCTTGGAAAACTTAACTAATGACCAGCAAGTGGAAAGCAATCTAAAAAGATTATCTACCTATATATCTGTATGTCGGTCTATCTATCCATCTATCTATCTACATTTCTATCTATCTATCTATCTATCTATCTATCTATCTATCTATCTATC
>LOJH01006727.1:14517-28594 GCA_001685095.1 Ellobius talpinus | reverse complement strand
AAGAGCTAGTTCCAGGACAGGCCTCAAAGCTACAGAGAAACCCCATCTCAAAACAAACAAACAAACAAAAAACAGAAAAAAAACATTTTGTACTAATTTTTAAGATCTTAAATTTAACAAAAATTAGCAAAAGTAACTTTGAGTACTGTATCCATTCCTCCTGAAGCTTCATTGAGCTTCGCATTTGTTTATACACTTTCTGAAATCCATGTTAACACTGGTAATGTGAGCACCCCAGGGACTCCCTAGTTAGGTGCTATAAATGGCGGGCTTTTTTTGTGTGACACACTCAGGTGTTGTAAACATGACACACGCAGAGTCACTCTGATTGACTAGATGTTCCCAGGATGTATGAATATAGATTGAAATTCTAACAAGGGGCTGGTCCTTCTGGGTTTGTTCCATCAGAGCCTTCCTTATGCCAAAAAGGCACATCTCCTTATGGACATGAAAAATATCATCTTATTTTTAGACTAAAGGGAAATAAAGGGGAATCCCTTCCCAGGTGCCAAGCTCTGGCCTCCTTTAGTTCCTCTTTAATTCTTGCAACTTCCCTGCTCAGGGATGGGGAGCTGAATTTTGCAAATGAGGGAGCATAGGCTCTGCTCCAGAGAGTCAGCTTTGGTGTCGGGAAAGGACAATAGCTGAGCTGTGGCCTCCCTCTTCCAACCTTGGGATTTGAAACCCTCTGAGAGGGGACACAGAGGTCAGACAGGGAGATCAGGCCCCTATGGGTCTTATTCCTGAAAAGCTGCCTGGCAGGATGTGGCTTGGATATGTGGCTATCATGGGACTCGGCCACCCATGACAGGCACAACCAGCAACCCAGCGTACCTCAGTGGAGACAGGACATATGTGTCCGGCCTTAGGCAGAGACTGACACATCTTCTCTGGGAAATCCCTAAGAGCAGAACCTCCAAGTCCAAGACCCCTCCCTGTAGTGGAACTGGTGGCCTTGGAGAGAATTTCACCCTTCACTGGGGTTAACTAGTCTGCAGACAAACTTAGATAAAACTACCCACTTCTAAATCTTTCTATATCTCGTGATATCACTAGACACAAGCAGAAGAATATTTTTTTATCTCAGGCTAAAATTAGTTCTTTATGAAGTTAAAAATAATTATATTTATAAAATAAATGTCAGAAAGTAAATTGTAGAAACTTGGAAAAAAGGAAAAAACATTAAAAGAAGAAAAACAAATTTAACATTCCTCCCACTTTTAATACCACAATGTATATCTTTCCATATTTTTTTACATGTAAAAATTTTCATTTTTCGGGGCTAGAGAGATGGCTCAGTGGTGAAAAGAGCACTGGCTGCTCTTCCAGAGGTCCTGAGTTCAATTCCCAGCAACTACATGGTGACTCACAACTACCTGTAATGAGATCTGGCGCCCTCGTCTGGTGTGAAGGTGAACATGCAGGCAAAACACTATAATAAATCTTTTAAAATTTTTTTCATTTTTCTATGTTTACAGTAAAAATATTCTAAATTTATTTTTAAAAACTTGCATAGAAAAATTATACTATTAAGTTCTATTTATGTGTCTGATTTTTGCATTGTATTTTCCTATTTTTAAAACCACAATATTGAAACATTGCTAAGATTAAAATTATTAATGCCCTTTTGCTAAGCAAGTCAACTCATGCCTGTTATCCCAGCATTTGAGAAATGAAGGCTGGGAAATGAAGTGCTCAAGGCCATCCTTGATTGTGTAGTGAGACCCACCTGGGCTATATTAAACCCAAGCAAAAATAAAGTTACTTTTAGCAAACTTGTGATAAAGATTAAGAACTGGAGCCTCTGTAATGTTTGAGGTGTGGACTGCACGGTTTGTGACACCATCTAATTTGGGCTTCATGGTGAAACGCAGCACGTGGGAGGAGGTTGGCCTCTGAGGTAGAGGTTGAAGTTCATCCCCCAGGGTTTCTAATTAGGAAAAGGAGGGACAGTAACGGGAAAGTAGCAGCTCTGGATTAACCTGGAGGTGGCTGTGTTGTGAACCCTTATGGCTGTTCACAAAAGATGGGGAGCATTCTAGGTGGTACTTTATAGAAAGGCCAGTACAGCTTCATCTCAAGTCTCACATGCTAAACATTTCTGCCCCAAACCTCCATTCAGACAGCCTGGACTGAGTTACACCCCGTGAGTTTCACATGAGCCGTGCTGGTAGCCAGGAGGAAGGCATTTTCTTCCCTGTACACTCGGGAGTAAGGGGCATGGCTGGTCCCAGACCTGCAATGCTGAGATGGAGGTGCAGGTTGCCTGGCCTCAGGTGCCATGGAGTCACTGCCAACCCCGATACCGTTGCAGGCACATGGTGCTTCTGAAGGAACAGTATGGGAAGCAGGTGGTCGTGAACCTGCTGGGAAGCAGAGGTGGTGAGGAGGTGCTCAACAGGGCCTTCAAGGTAACGCTCACCCTCCGCCCAGCCGGGGATGGGTGGGGAGGGGGCAGAGTCGGGGCCGCTCACCCTCCTGCCCAGCTGGGTATGGATGGGGAGGGGCAGAGTCGGGGCCCCGCTCACATGGTAGCGCCGCTGTGAGTACTGAGGATAGGTAAGTACTCTGTGTAGGTTTTTAGAGCCTAGCGCTGGATGACTTAGGCTCTTAATGCTTTCAGTTTATTTTCTATGAGCTGAGGGATGGGAGAATGTGTTCAATCTAAACAGAACTGTTTCCCTGAGCTCCACATGGGCAGAGAGGCCTCCCATGCTCCCCCTGAGAGGTGTTCTTGAGGCCAGAACAGAAGGGAAGCCTAGCACTGGCCCGGCACCTTGGAGGACCCACCTGCCAGCACCCATGGCATTGTGCTGAGTTGCTGCTGAGTCTCTTGGTTCAAAGCAGACCCCGTGTGGCTTCCTTCTGCCTGGATGGCCTTTAAGTCTCATGTTTGGGTTGCCAGGCGAGGCCATGTGCCAGCTCTTGGTAGGCTCCTTCCAATTCCTGGGTGCCCAGTTCAGAGCAGAGTGGATCCCTACAGGGTGAGGAAGCAGAGGGAGCTGCTGATTCCTCTCAGCCTCTCAGCCACAGGACCCATGAGCTGACGGTCTCCTACTGAAGACTCAGTGAACTGAGACGGCCTCCTCCACCTGCCGAGACTCCACAGCCTCTGCTTCATAGGAAAAGGCTCTCTGGTTGTGTTAAGTTCAAAGAAGTCCCTTATGGAGACACTCTAAGGTCACCTTGGTAGAGATGTGACCTTTGTGACTTCCACTGCCCCCCTAACCCTTGTCTACAGGAAGTCACATCCAGCTGGAGTGCCATTTGTCTCTACTTAGAAAAGCTACATGCACGGAACAGGAGTTCGCTGGCTTCCAGTTGTCTTTGGCCAGACTTGCTTTTCCTGTTTAGTGTGTTGCTATGAGCAACAAACTCAAGAAATATCTCCTCCCACTTCTCTTGGCGGCAATGCCAACTGCTTATTTTAAGGAAGGTGAGAGGAAAGGGGCAACAGAGAAAATCAACCTCAGTATCTCTCTCCAACGAAAAAACGCAAATCTTTCTTGCTGTAGAAAGGACAGGCCAGCCCCTCCCCCAGCTGGTGGCAATGCCCTGGCACTGGAGGGAAGGCCTCCTTTATCCCCAGAGGACAGAGATGTCCCAGGAGTTAAGGACGGTTCCTGGACAGGTAGAACTAACACTACTTGGAGACAGGCCATGGCCCTCTTTCCTGAGCTTCCCTTACCGGAGAGAAGCCAGTGCCTAGTGGGCAGCCTGGGCCTCAGCCGTTATTATTCCACAGCTGGGCAAGGCCACCAAGTTCTTTTAGTTGCATAGGCTTCATTTTCCCCAACAAGACTTTCTTGAAGGTGGCAGAATGTATCCATTTGCATTCTGGCTGGCTGGAGCGATCCAGGGTCCTCCTAGTTCTTTGGAGCTCTCAGAACCTCTGGATGGGCAGGTGTTGGGTTAATATAGTGAGATCCAGAGACAGGAGGCTGAAGAAGGCAGGCAGCCTGTCTCCTACTCCAGGGTGCTTTGGTCAGCAGGCTGAGGAAGTTTGCCAGGCTAGGGAGGCTGTGTAGGGAAAGGAGGCCTCACCTCTGTGAGGCGTGTCCTGACCCACCCATAGCCCTGATAAGTCTCTCTCTGTCTCCCCACCTTCCTCATGGTTGACGCGTCCCTCCGTGTCCCCCACCTTTACTCGGGGTCAGGTGGGGCAGCATCTTCTCCGTCTTAGGCTGCACCACTCTGCCAGTCATCTTAGGCTGGAGACTCAACTATTACTGAGCTGGTGCCTGTCTGGATGGGGCTGGTTACCAGGGCAACAGGAGCTAGATTATGAGCTACATGGTCTGCCACATGTCACTGTTCTTGAGGGCTGGGCACCTGAAGAACAGCTCTAACCTTCCCTCACCTGGACCCCCGGAAGAGTGGGATGTCCCCCAGAGAGACACCCCTGCTGTGGGCTCTTTTGCCCAAGGGGAACCTTCTGCTCTTCTGCAGGCAAGATGTTCTTTGTGTCCTCTGTGCCCTTCAACCCCCCACCACCACCACCACCCAGGCTTTTGTCTTCTGTTTCCCTTTCAAGGTCAGGGCCAGTCTGCCAGCTGATGTACTCACTCTAGTGGGCAACAGTTGGTGACCAAAGCACCCAAGCCACCAGAGGAAGCCACCAGCACTACCTTGCCTTTGCTTCCCGTTCCTTTCTGTCAGCAGGCTCATACCCTCCGCTTTCCCTTTACAGAAGTTGCTCTGGGCTTCTTGCCATGCAGGCGACACGCCTATGATAAATTTTGACTTCCATCAGTTTGCCAAAGGCGGGAAGCTAGAGAAATTGGAGAACCTGTTGAGGCCTCAGTTAAAGTTACACTGGGATGACTTTGGCGTGTTTGCGAAGGGCGAGAATGTAAGTCCACGGTGAGTCTCGGTGGGGGCTGTGGAGGCTGGGGGCCCCTTAGCTCATGCACCTCAATGGGAATCATCTCCCTCCCTGACTGACCGGCCCCACTGTTGTTTCCTGAATCATAAGCTCTGTGATGTTGGGATTCTGAGGCCCCATCTTCTCTCCTCCCTCCTCTGTAGTCAGACACATGCTTCTGAATTTAGTGAGAAGGCAATGCCTGGTTTTCTGGGAAAAAGACATGTCTGAACATAAAGGGCCGTATTCCAGCCTTGAAGTCGAAACTGGCGATGTAGCTCAGTGGGTAGAGTGCCTGCCTGCATGCATGGAGCCCTGGGTTCAGTCCCAGCATTGAGCAGTACTGAGTGTGGCAGGCCACACCTGTCACTCCAGGCTTGGGAAGTAGACCAAGAAGGGTTAGAAGTCTGAGATCACGCACAGTGAGTTCTAGGCTAACCTGGGCTACCTGAGACTCTGTCTCAGAAAAACAACCAGCCACAAACCCAACCAACCAGGCAAGCAAACTCCCCCTCCCTCGCCGAGCTCAGATGATGTGACATGACTTTGTCACATTGGGATAGGACCTATGAGGTGAGCGGGTGCTACGTCACTGGGCTGTGAGTCACCCTGTTCTGAGTCAAATGCAAAGGAGATCCAGCTTCCTCAAGCCACAGTCCAGTCCGTCATCGGGAGATCTCAGGTGTCTGAAATCACTTCCTCACGGAAACTCCCTAGTCCCCTCACTGCAGACATGGTCACCGTCACTCACAGACAAATGTGGAGCAGTGAGAACTTTGCCACCCAGTGGGTTGAACAAGGCCATGCTCTGCTGCCTTGTCTCGGTTCTTACTGTAAAAGGTACCTATTTATTTATTGCTATGATTTCCACATTTTTGGGCTTCTCTTGGGTGATGTCCCTGTTTAACCTCAGTGCCAAGGCAATGCCTGGCTTTACAAATGCAAGACAGCAAGGCTATTATTCCCGGCAGAGGAAACACTGGGTACCTTCAGACAACAGTTGCAGTGCGGTGGCAGAGGGTCGCCTTAGTGAAACAGCGGCATGCAGGTGCCACTTGAGTTACAGTGGTGTCACCGTCTGGATAAACCCATTCTGTGTGAAACCCCCATAAAACTGCAAAACGAAAGGTTGAGTTGCACCATCCCAAGTTTGCCAGCCTGTGTATATTTACCAGTGTGTGTTTTTAAATAAAAGCATGCAAAGCAAGGTCCTTATTGAGCAGCTGATGCAGTGCCAGAGACTCGGGTCTCAGCTTCTCCCAGAAGTCTCTGCTATAGACTATCCATAAGGCACTGTAGGATGTCATCATTGTAGATAGCAAGAACCAGCTGTGCTTACAATGATGTAGGGGTGTGGGCTGCTGAGAGCGTGTTCTCTGGTCTGCCTGTCAATTCTGCAGCCCAGGATCTCTGGGGATGGGTGCTGGGCTGCTGCTGAGATGCCAGGGAGGAGGCAGGGGGCTCTCTTGTGGAGTAGGTTCCCTTGGGAACAGAGAGACCGAGGCCATGTGTAATCCTTCCATGTCTCCTGGGCCTAAGTTTCCAGAAAGGCACTCTGCGGATGAACTGTCTCGACTGCCTAGACAGAACCAACACTGTACAGTGCTTCATTGCCCTGGAGGTGAGTTCCTTGGGCCTTTTCTGTCAAGTCTTGGGCTTTGGGTGGGGCAAGAATGGCTTTACTGGGCTGACTTTGCAGTGATAGGTCAGGTGACGGGGATGTGGAGGGGAGCATTTAGAGTGGTTTTCTCAGTGGCTTCCTGCTTGTTCCACTATAGGCCTTTCCCTGTCATAGACACATTTATATGCGTGCAGAGATGCGTCCCAGACACTGGGTGTGGCCCAAGGGCTCCAGGCGCCCTTAAGAAACTGATATTCTATAAAGAGATAGTCCTGACTATCCTCCAGAGCCAAGGCAGTATGAGACTAGCTGAGACGACTGGTCCCAAAACCTGGGGAGGGACTACCTGTGTGCCACTGTAGCCCTACCTGCCTGGCTGGCCTCTTACAGTTCCATCTGTGCCACCTATTGTCCCCCCACTCCCTCCCAACAGTAATGGCACCAAGCAGTCAAAGAGGGGCTGGGAAGATGGTCTAAGCCAAGCTCGAGTCGGGGTGGAGGAGGGGTGCTTCTCTGCAGTCTGATGTTCCTCGTGGGCAGTCTGATGAGCAAGGTGCTCACTCGGAGGCACTGGAAGGTTTCCTAGTGATAACCATGGTTGGTTTTTCTCCCAGGTCCTTCATCTGCAGCTTGAGAGCCTGGGGCTGAATTCAAAGCCTATCATTGACCGCTTTGTGGAGTCCTTCAAAGCCATGTGGTCTCTGAATGGGCATGGCCTGAGCAAAGTGTTCACAGGGAGCAGGGCCCTGGAAGGAAAGGCCAAGGTAGGGGCAGGATGATGGGAGAACAAGGGAGAGATAGATTGAGGGAGCAGGAATGAAAGCCCCCCTTAGATCCCTCTCACTGAGTGTTTGTGCCCACGCAGGTGGGGAAACTGAAGGATGGGGCCAGATCCATGTCTCGTACCATCCATTCCAGCTTCTTTGACGGGGTGAAGCAAGAGGCCATTAAGCTCCTGCTGGTTGGGGATGTCTACAATGAAGAGTCCACAGACAAAGGAAGGATGCTTCTGGACAACACGGCCCTTCTGGGTAATGCATACCCACCCTTGCCTGGGCTGTCCACAGCCTTGAAGGGACGGCAAGGCTCATGAGTGGCAACTCTGACAGACCACCCCTTGAACAGCATTAGAGGGTCCCTGCAGTCTGGGCTGCAGAAAGAATGTGTCTTTTATGCTTCCTAACAGTGACACCCAGGATCCTGAAGGCCATGACAGAACGCCAGTCAGAATTCACAAACTTCAAGCGGGTCCAAATTGCTGTGGGGACCTGGAATGTGAACGGAGGGAAGCAATTCCGTACCAATCTCCTGGGCACAGCAGAGCTCACGGACTGGCTTCTGGATGCCCCCCGGCTTTCAGGAGCAGTGGACTCTCAGGGTGAGAATGGTAACTCGGGAAAAGCCAAGCAGGGCTCCCCGCAACCTGTCACAGCAGCTTGGCTTTGCATGCGTTGCTGTGTAAAGTTTGGTACTGGTATCTGCATTTTCCTTTATCCGCATGTTTAAAAGCACCATGATCTCACCTTCTAGAATGCTGACTGGCGGTATTACGTTAACTTCAAGACGCCTTTTCTTTTCCAAGTACTTGGAGGAGTTTCCAGGGAGTCGTCTGCCTTTCTCTAAACATGCAAAGATTTTGTGGTCCAGGGTTAAACGGCAGGATAGTTGTCGTCTGTAGCTGTGGCCTCTAGACGGCTGCCATCAGGAACCGGCTAGAGCAAGGCATGCGGAGGGTGTTGGGCATTGCTGCAATCCTTGTTCTCCAAGCCCATGCCAGCACAGACAGTCCCAGTCTGGAACTCTGCAATCCTAAATGCTAGGGCAGCTGAAACTTTTCAGTGCTGCTGTGACGTCACATGGGGGGCGGGGACCCTGTGTCACAGGGGAGAGTGTTCCACTGCTGATCTGCTATGATGAGTCACAGCCGGAGCACAGCAAACTGAAGATGTGTAGAACTGTGTGTGTGTGCGCGCGTGTGTGTGTGACGGTGTACATGACACAGATGAATTCCTTGCATAGAATTGAGTGTCATCCCCAAGATACCTCATTGCCTGTGTGCAGATAGTCCTAAATCCAGAATCTAAAACTCCTCTGTCCTAAGCATTTGGCAAGATTACTTAGCTTGCAGCAGCGTTCATGGAGGCCTGGCTGCTTCCTGCATTCCAAAACAAAGAACAGGTTCACACCTGGGTGATAAGTGACTCGAGGTTTAATACAGGTGGGTCTCTCTTGTCACATACCCATGTAATCCTCACCTCAGGAAAGGAAGGGATCAGAGTCTACAGTTCAGAGTCACCATATCTGTGGTGGTTTGTGTTAGCATAGTCGTCTGAATGACACCAGAGGTAGCCCAGTACTACCAAGGGAACTGAGGTGAGTTTCCTAATGCCATAATGGCCCCCTCCTTCTGCCTGGATAGTAGGATGGTGGTCAAGGCATGCCGATGGACAAATGGACAGTCTGGCAGTGACATTACTGGGAAGATGGCCGGAAGTTCCCTAGAAACCCACCAGGCTCAGGATAAAGGTGCCTTTTGACCTTACTGTCACCAACTAGCTCAGACAGAAAAGCTGGTGTTTCATTTAAAGAGCGGAAAAGGCAGCTCTATGCTTTCAGCCCATTCCGCTACGGTGCCATGTGCCCAACAGAGAAGAACACGGAGAGCTGGCTGGAGTTTTGCTGCAGAGGCTCCTTCCTCACTGGCCATATCACCTGCATTTGGAACACTGTCTGCTCTTAACGGCTCAGGCACACGTGTGTCTGAAGAAGTGCCTGGGAGACCCAGTAAACGGTTGCAGGGATTCTATGAAGCAGCGGCCTCCTTTGTAGAAAGGAGGAGCAGCTCCAGGCTCACTGTGTTCCGCAGCCAGGCGTCTCCTGGGCAGTGTCTCCTGTGACCACAAGCAGCCACCCCCAGGTCAACCTGAAAAACACTGGGGAGCCACAAAATAAATAGGAATGTTGTTGTCCCTGGTCACTTAGGGTTTGGCTAGAGAGACTTGTCACCAGGAAGGGTGAGAGGGGGCTGTTCTTTTGAGGGACCAGACTGAACCAAGTGTTTCACTCGCGGTATCCAATTTAAATGCTACATTACCTGGTGACACGGCAGTTGCTGCCCCTGTGTAGAGGGAGAGCCAGAGGTTCAGAGAGGTTCACAGGCTGCTCCAGGCCGAATACAGGGAAGGGCAGAGGTGGCAGAGGTGAGCAATCAGCACAGGAGGGAAGTGGGGGGCAGGCTCCGGTGGCTGGGCCCCTGTGAGTGGCCAGGTACGGTGGGTTCCAGCAATGAGCAGGTGTGGGCAGGCAGAAGGAAAAGGACTCCGTGAAACAGGAACACAAGATCTGGCAGTTCTGATTTCTTTGCTCTCTTGCCTTGCTCTCCAGGTGACGGCAGCCCAGCTGACATATTTGCCGTGGGGTTTGAAGAGATGGTGGAGCTGAGTGCGGGAAATATTGTCAATGCCAGGTAAGGGGCCAGGCAGGAAGAGCAAGGTATCCCTAGACCAGGTGCCTTGCCAGGATCAGGGCTCCAGGTACCCCTAGAGCCAGCCTGTTTCTGGGCCAGCAGCCCATGGCTCTGGCTGCCTGGGTCCTCCTGGCTACATTCCCTGCACACACTGGCTGATAGAGTCCTCCGGTCCTCTCTTCCCTGCACACACTGGCTGATGGAGGCTCTGGTCCTCTTTTCCTCCTGATTGAACAAACAGAAGGAGGCACTGGTGTGTGTCTTTTGTGAAGTGTTCCAGCCTGGGCATTGTGTTATGGTTGAGTCACACTGTCTTGGGGGCAGGGAGTGTTTCAAGGAGATTGCCTGGGAAGAAGTGAGGAGGATTAGGGTCCTGCCTCTTCATGCCAGGCAGAAAGGGGAGACTCCATCTACCGGGTCAAGACTTACTATAAAGTCAACCAGACATTCACCCTCCCTAAGTGACTGTCTTATTTCAAAGAACTCTTTAAGATTGTGCATATTTATTATGTGTGTGTACGCACACACCAGTGCACCACAGCGCCATGTGGAGGTCAGAGATGACTTGTGGGAACTGATCTCTCCTTCCACCATGTGGGTCTTGGAGCTTGAACTCGGGTTGTCAGGTTTGGTGGCAAGTTCTTTTACCCACTGGGCCATCTCATCATCTCTGAAGGAGCTTTTAAAATGAATAAAGCAGGCTCTGGGGTGATCTTAGCAGAAGATCCTTATTGTGCTTGGGTGTCAGGGACCTGGGGAGCCACTGTGATGTGTGAGATAAAATCAGAGCTGGGTCTGGTGTCGCAGACCTGTCACACCAGCTACTCTGGAGGCTGAGGTAGAAGGAGAGCAAGATCCGGGTCTGCCTGGGCTACAGAGTGAGTTCAAGTCCAGCCTGGGCTTGTTAATGTGTTACTGTCTCAGAAAGTGAAAAAGAGGGTTATTCTTGCTCAGTAGTAGTTTCCTGGCCTGGCATGCACAATGCCCTAGGTTCAGTCCTCACTACCACCAAAAACTCAAAAATAAAGCAAAAATGTGTCGAAGTCCGTGGGAGGGATTGATGCCTGGCACTCATGTTGGGGGTACAGGCATCGTGAAATCAAACCTGTAAAAAAGCCAGGTGGAGGCCACGGGGTGGGCCGTGGGAGATGGGTGCTTCCCACCAGCAGCCTGAGGCATCTCCAACTTCTTTGCATTCTCAGCACCACCAACAGGAAGATGTGGAGCGAGCAGCTGCAGAAAGCCATCTCTCGCTCCCATAGGTACATCCTCCTGACCTCGGCGCAGCTGGTGGGCGTCTGTCTTTATATCTTTGTACGCCCCTACCATGTCCCATTCATCAGGTAAGAGCACGTAGTTTGTGAGCATCTGGGGACGCTCATGAGTCTGAGTTTTGTTCTGTGACTTTCTCCCATGCCTACCTCCCCCGACTCCAGCAGGAAACAGGACCTGTCTTTATTCTCAATACACAGAGCAAGTCTCCTGAGGGAAAATGGGCTTGAATTGAATATTGTCTGGCAATTAAAAAGCCACCAGGGGAAAATCCTAACTCAGGAAACTGGCCTCCTTGGAGGAGTCAGGACCAATATCAAGCAAGCTCAGGCAGGGCGAGGAGCGGGTGTCTCACTCACTTTTCCCAGACAGGAATGCTCTGAGCAAGTGCTGAGCGGACTGCTCTGGGAATCTCCAGTGAGTTGTCTCTGTAGAATTCTAGGTAGGATCCATTTACCTCGTCATCACCTCTCTAAGGTGATGGCTTTGTAAGTGTGAGGAACGGTTAGCCTCAGGAAATGGGTGTTTCTAGGAGAGGGTGTGTGTACTTAAGACACTGGAGGAGTTCGCCTTTTTCTGGCTTTCTCATTCTCTCCTGTTGCCTCATGGTCTTGCTGGTGGCCTGAGGGTTACTAATTGCTAGTGAGTATCCTGAGACCTGGCCAAGCACCTAGGGAGGGCCACTTGAATGCCCTATGGTGGCCCTTAGCCTCTGCATTCATCGTCTTCTATTACCTTAGAAACATGTTCAAGGCCCCACCCCTGCCACTGTGGTTCTGGGACAGCTTGGTCACGTCCCAAGTTTAGTAGAAATCTGGGTAAAGGTTCACAGTAAGTCCTAGGGAGAGGTGAGGTGGAAGAATGGCAGATGCTCCTAACCTGCCTGAGGACTTCCCACCTTGCCCTCAGTTTCCTGCCCTTTGGCTTCGTGACTGTTTGACTCACCCCCAGCTTGTCTCCCAAGTCGCAGGTATAACGGCAGTCTCCAACTGTGGCCTGCTCACAGAAACATGAAATAGCTGACCATCTGGTCCTGGGGCCCTACACACTTATGTTGTCAGAGACTGCTTGTTCGTTCCTGGCCACCCAGACCCAAAATAATCACAGAAACTGTATTAATTAAAACACTGCTTGGCCAGTCACTTAAGTGTATTGATAGCTAGCTCTTATATCATAAATTAACCCATTTCTATTAATCTGTGTATTACCACATGGTTGTGGTCTACTGTTTGGCATCTGTCTCCTACGGCAATTACATGGCTTCTCTTTGACTCTGCCTTCTTTCCTTCTCTATCTTCTTGGAATTCCCACCTTGCTCTATTCTGCTCAGCCACTGACTGAAACAGCTCTATTCACTAACCAATGAAAGCAACACATATACAGAAAGACTTCCCACACCACACTGATGCACTTCCCCAGTGCATTTGGACAAGGGCATTATGGGACCGACTCCTGGGTCAGCTTCAGGCCAGTTTCCTTGTTCTCAAAGTTGTCCATCATGAGAGTTGAGGGGTGTGGGAGGCACAGCAGGGAGACACCTTGTGTCCTGGTTAGGGTTTCCTATTGCTGTGAAGAGACCATGACCACAGTCACTCTTATAAAGGGAACATTTAACTGAGGGTAGCTCTCTTCCAGTTTCAGAGGTTCAGGCCATTATGACCATGAAGGGGAGCAGGGAACATGGTAGCGTGTAGGCAGACGTGGTGCTGGAGCTGAGAGAACATCTTGCAGGCAACAGGAAGTTGACTGACTGTCACACTGAGGGAAGCTTGAGACAAAGAGACCTCAAAGCCATCCCCCACGGTGACACACTTCCTCCAACAAGGCCACAACTCCTAGTAGTGCCACTCCCTTTGGGGACCATTTTCTTTGAACCCACCACACGCTCACTGCTTCTGCTGGGGAGAGAATGGGGCAGACACAGGAGTATATGTTGGTAGCCTCACAGGATACTGGTGGAGGACCTGACAGGCACTTCTGACCTGACAGACATGCCTCCCACTCAGGCAGTGCTCAGCAGTGATCTCCAGGCTCTCAGCTACAGGTCCTTCCCTGTGGTCTCATAGGTTCATATCTTCCCACAGCCCACAGAGCGTGCTATTCTTGTATTACAGGGATGTGGCCATCGACACCGTGAAGACTGGCATGGGGGGAAAGGCAGGGAATAAGGGCGCCGTGGGCATCCGCTTCCAGTTCCACAGTACCAGCTTCTGCTTCATCTGCAGCCACCTGACGGCCGGGCAGTCGCAGGTGAAGGAGAGGAACGAAGACTACAGGGAGATCACTCACAAGCTCTCTTTCCCCGCGGTGAGTGGCATGTGGGCTGGCTGTGCTCTGGTTGGCTGTGTGCTGATTGGCTGTGCTCTGGTTGGCTGTGCACTGGTTGGCTGTGTGCTGATTGGCTGTGCACTGGTTGGCTGTGCACTGGTTGGCTGTGCGCTGGTTGGCTGTGCGCTGGTTGTGCACTGATTGGCTGTGCACTGGGCCAGCCTGCTCAGTTCTGCCACACGTAGCTTTCTAGACTGCTAAGAGGAGCCCCACCCTCACCCCCATGAGAATCTCCCCCATGGGGGAGGGGAGGTGTGCTGTCATTCATGGAAGAGGGACTGAGTCCTCTGGTGTCCTATCACCTCCTACCTCAACTTCCTAGAAGTCCTTGCTTGACCTATCTGTTCTTGGCTGCACTTTGGGGTGTTTCAATTCAGATGATGGAAGAAAATCCATGTGGTCATGTGAACATTTGAATTCAAGTAGTATGACTTCCTTTTCGTGGTGGTGATGTGGATTTTATTTTCTTCTGATGCGCACACACACACACACACACACACACACACACACACACACACACACACAC
>LOJH01006727.1:0-12798 GCA_001685095.1 Ellobius talpinus | reverse complement strand
GACTTTGTCTGGACCACTCAAGTACACTGTTGTATAAAATAGAAAAGCAGGGCTGAGGATACAGTTCATGTTTATCCTGCACTGTGTACACCTGGGTGTGGAGGTGCACTCCTGTTACCTTGTCTACGTATCCTGGGCTGCACGGGGCCCTAACTCAAAAAATAATGAAATAAAACAGAGAAGCAAATTACATAAGGGTTTCTTGGAAATTTTATAGGGTTAGGTAAAAATGAGACACTCTGGCAGAAAACTTAACATTTTAGGAGAAATGCCCAAAGACTTGTTCCTTCCCCCTCCCCCGCCTTCCTCATACTTCGTGATTTACAACTTAGGGGCGAAACGTCTTTTCCCACGATTACGTGTTTTGGTGTGGCGATTTCAACTACCGCATCGATCTTACCTATGAAGAAGTCTTCTATTTTGTTAAACGCCAGGACTGGAAGAAACTTATGGAATTTGACCAGTTACAGCTACAGAAGTCAAGTGGGAAAGTAAGTTGTACCTTTAAGATCTTTTCCGTAACTGTCATGGTGCTGAGTATCATCTACTAAATGCAGGTACTCCCATGTTAGAACTGTGAGTGGCTTTAGGGCGGGCTCTGATGGTGTAGAAGACACATGGGGTTTTCTGAAATGAGAAAAGCAGGACGGTACAGTTACACAGCCTGCTGAACACGATTAGGCCCTGGCTAGTCACACACAGGGTCCCTGTGTCTTGCTAAGGCTGAAAGGCTGCCTCACAGTGGGAGGAGTGAAGGGTGCCCAGTTTCGCCCACCTCTAATGCACAGTGTCCTGTGCTTTAGACAGATGGAGTCAGCTCCTCTGAGGCTCCCCAGAGAGGGTCTGTGCTCAGCCTGGGTCATGGTTGTCTTCTCATGTCCCCCTGTGACACGTCAGATGGACCACTGTGTTGGAGGTGTCGAACACTGGTTGCATGGTCTACCTGAGCCAAATGCACTCATCAATCTATGCACTTGCGGTCTCTGTAGGGACTGCTTTGTTTCCGGTATCAGAAACTACAGGGTGACACTTTGGACTCCGCTCATAACGTTTGGTGTTGTCCCTTTCTTGTGCCGACAAGATTATTTGCACCTAGGCTCCCCCCAGGGGCTACACTCCTTCTATTGACACAATGGAGAGTTAAATGAATTATGCATCAGTAGTCAGCGCACCAGGCCACCAGTTGCTACAAAACTGTCCCTCACAGAGTGCACATGTGGCATACCATGGACCAGGTTTCTAAGGTCACCAAAGGCATGGCATAAATGACCCAGGCTCGGGTACAGTAGTGGTTTTTAACCTGTGGGTCAAGACCCCCTTGAAGGTCACAGAGCAGTAGCAAAACTACAGTGATGAAGTAGCAACGAAAAACTTTCACACTTGGGGGTCCCCACAGCATGAGGAACTGTGTTCAAGGGTAGCAGCGTTAGGAAGGATGAGGACCACTGGGCGATAGACTTGCCTTCAGCTCTTTAGAGCCAGAGCGGCTAGCCAGCTTCCAGGAGTCCACAGCTTATCCTCTCCAGCTAAGACCATTGCCTACTTCGAAGTCCCACTCTCCTAGCAGACAGTATGTGAGCGTGCCCTTTGTCTTCGAGAATGCGGCCGCTTCAGTGCACAGGAAAGAGAAATGGTATCTCTTCCCCCCAAAAATGAGACTCAGCCACCGTTTTGAGGTTTGCTCTAACTCTGAAGTATACAGATGAGCCATATCCCCCTGCGAATCTTTTCTCTGCCTCCACCTAATTCTCACTGCCTTCTCCACTACATCAAGTGAGGGAGCCTTTGCTCCTGCCCGAACACATTGTGTACTGGCCCTGGAATGCCCAGATGAGCACAGCAACCCCTGTCCTGTGATCCCTTCTCTGTCTCCAGGAGTGACAGAGGTGATGGGCAGGGATGCAGAGGAAGAGCGAGATACCACGATGGTGTGGGTGTGTCCAGCTACTAAAAGGCATTTATGTCCAATATTAGACATATTTACAAATACAGATTCTACTACTTTTTAGAACACTTTGGAATGCACCTCTTTTTTTTAATTTCTGAAGTTAGCCTTGTGATTTCTTTCTCTGGATAGATTTTTAAAGACTTTCATGAAGGAACCATTAACTTTGGACCCACCTACAAGTATGATGTTGGATCAGCTGCCTACGATACAAGTGACAAGTGCCGTACCCCAGCCTGGACAGATAGGGTGCTGTGGTGGAGGAAGAAACATTCGTACGACAAGACAGGTGAGTGCCCTGTGTCTGCTGAGACAAAAGGGGGGCAATGAGAACTAACACAGAGGGAAAGAACCAGTCACTCAGCCCAGGGGCCTGGCCGTGTGAATCACATTTTTCTCAATCAACCACATGATATCAAATCATTCTGGATCTCACCATCTTTGAGCCACCTCTATGCTGGTTCTGTCTCTCCATCGTGGCTGCTCCCACCCACCCTCTTCCCTTTATCCTGGGGAGAAAGCAGAGTCATGGGCTATCTCTCCCCACTCCTGACACCACTCGGATACTTTATCGAGCCCATTTTCTTCAACCAGATTCTTACCTCTTAAAGCCTCGATTCCAAATGGAACATGAACCAGACTCAATTTTTTTAATTAGTTAATTATGAAGTTTATTTTGAAGTCATTGATGCCTAGAAGGGAGGCAAATCTCATTAAAGTTAGAGCGCCTGCAATCTAGAACACAAACAGGCTCTCCACTTTCCAAGAGAGAGGTCTATGGAGATTTCAAAGCCAGGAAACTAGAGCTACAGGTAGAAGACAGATGTTTTCTTTCTGGTCAGTCTGAGAATATCTGCATGCTCACGGAGTACTGAGAGGCAGGGCCAGACAGTTCTGGCTTCTGAACCTCAGTGTCTCTCACCGTGCAAAGACTGCAGGTCTCAGAGGCGGTGGACTGTTGGACCCTGGTCCTTAGCTTCAGACATGAGCCGGGGGTGGGAGTGAAAGGGTGCCATGGTGTTTTCACCCCAGCCCCAGAGCATCCCAAGCCAAAGTTCAAGCTCAAGGGGCAGGGGTGGGGGCTAAGGAAGCAAATGAGCCTGAGCCAAGGTGGTTAGGGACAGAGATCTTTGCTTCAGGCAGTCCATTCGTAGATATTGATACGGTTTTTTTGTCTCCTGTTGGCTGTTGGCTTCTTGAATGGAACTTCATGAGCAGCTGGAGAACTCAACCTTCTAGACAGTGATCTAGATGGTGACACCAGAATCAGACACACCTGGTCTCCAGGAACTCTCAAGTACTACGGCCGTGCAGAGCTCCAAGCATCTGATCACAGGTATGGCCCTGGCCGGTAAGAACATTGGCTCCACTTCTGCATAGGATCCCTACATGCGTCCCTGTAAGGATTGGGATAAGTGAGTGAGTGTGTGTGTGTGTGTGTGTGTGTGTGTGTGTGTAGGATCTGTGTACCCACCATAATTAATGGTAATAATTGTTAGCATTTTGTCATTGCTCTATATCACAAATGATGTCATTTATGGAAATTTCAAAGATACAACCTGCACAATGTTGTATCTTCAAAGTGTTCCCAGCTGCTCCACCGCACAGCTGGCTGTCCCATTAGTTTTCAAGCTGGAGTCCTGTGCAGCTTACAGATCTGGTCCACTCACCTGCAGCCACTGTCCAGCTCTAAGCAGAGCCATGGGACTGACCCACTCACCTGTAGATGACGCTTTTCATCCAGTATTTGCGTTGTGGAGAATACCGTACAGTTTTTATTTCTTGGGTTCAGGTTGTTAGACACTCCGAGATGTCTCCTTCCAAGAACAGAAGGAGATGGCAGATGGCAGGGAGAGGACAGTCTGACGGTAGCCTCTGAGGGGATTTGCTAGCTTGTGGAACACCTTGCAAGAAACGGTAGAAGGTGGCAGCATAAAACAGTACAGGCAAGGGAGGTTTAGTTCTCCTGCACTTGCTACCAGAACTGTATAAGGTTCTTCAAAGGAAGGAAGGAGGAGGAGAGTGGTAATCCTGAATCAGGTAGCGAGTCAGAATGTTAGGCCCCTATTCTTTTATCCCCTCCCATCAGCAGTGTTGAGGGGAAACAGTCTTTGTGGGACTCTTTACCCTAATTTCTGATGTTTCCTTAGAAATGAGCTCTATAAACCCAAAGAAACCGTGTGTTGAGACTCCTAGCATGGATTGCCATCTAGTCATGTGACGAGCTTGTGCTCCAGCAGAGTGTGATGCCTAGGGCTGGCAGTCTGTGGTGTGGGTTCAACAGCTCGGGGGCACGGGCAGGTTAGAGGCTGAGATGCGACACCTGCCTAGGCCAACGGCTCTCCACTCTTTCCTCTTCCCATCTGACATAGGCCTGTGCTGGCCATCGTGGAGGTGGAGGTGCAGGAGGTGGACGTGGGAGCCCGGGAGAGGGTTTTCCAGGAAGTGTCCTCTGTCCAAGGCCCGCTGGATGCCACCGTTGTTGTGAACCTTCAGTCGCCAACCCTAGAAGAGAAAAATGAATTTCCCGAGGACCTGCGCACAGAGCTTATGCAGACTTTGGGGAATTATGGGACAATTATTCTGGTCAGGTAACCCACCCCTCAGAAGTGTGTTCTGGGTGTCTGTGGGGTCCGGGAGAGCCACACTAAATTTCCTAGTATTGACTGGCTAATTTCTATCACAGGATCAACCAAGGGCAGATGCTGGTGACTTTCGCAGACAGCCACTCGGCTCTCAGTGTGCTAGACGTGGACGGTATGAAGGTGAGGGGCTCACAGTCACACTGTGGCGCAGAGCTGGCCCGTCCCCATAGTTACACGGCCATGATTTCCACTGGCCGGTGCCCTGCCTTGTAGGCACCACAGTGCGTCACGACTCGGATTCTCCATCTGGGTGTTGTGTCCTGGAGCTGGCCTGTCCCACTTGCAGAAGCTGAAACTGGGGTTCCCCGTGGGTTTCCGCTCCCACCTAACAGGGAGCGCTTCCCTCCTTTCTCCTGAGACTGTTTTGGGGTGTGCAGCTCACACTTAGTTCCATTTTGCTATGATCCTGGTTTAAATTGGACCAGAATGAAAAGCTAGAGGTGTTCGTTCAATTTCTACTCCAACCAAATGTATGTGAGCTGTACTGAGCTCACCTGGGATCCCGACTTTGGGTTTCCTTAGCAAATTGTCGTGAATGCACAGTTTGGGAGAGAGGAGCTGTGACTGAAGGAAACTGGTGACTTTTCTCTCTTCCTGCTTGCGGCCTGGTCTCCCAGGTGAAAGGCAGAGCCGTAAAGATTCGACCGAAGACCAAAGATTGGCTGAAAGGCCTGAGAGAGGAGCTCATTCGGAAGCGCGACAGCATGGCCCCCGTGTCTCCCACCGCCAACTCCTGCTTGCTGGAGGAGAACTTTGACTTCACGAGTCTGGACTATGAGTCAGAAGGTGAGTGACCCTGACAGGAAGGACAGGCGGGGGGATGGGCGGGCCTCGCCCAAAACCCCACCTCACAAAGGCTACCCAGGACACGTGAAGTATGGAAGTTGTCTCTGTGTGATAGTGGTGGGTCACAACTGTGTGTTCCAGTGTTCACATATGGAGATGATGCAGGTGGGAAGCTGGCCTAGGGATCTGGCTCCCATGGCTGCCAGAAGAGTCTCATAGAATTCTTGTGGTAGTTACGTTAGCTTCACTGTGTCCAAATTCCTTTATAAGGGAGGAATTCTGCATTTTGGTTCACAGTTCGTAGGTCCATAGCTGTCGTCATTAGGGTTCCTTCTACTTTGATAAAACCATGACCGAAAGCAACTTGGAAGGGAAGGATTTGTTTCAGCTCACAGCTCCAAGTCATAGTCCATCACTGAAAGAGGTCAGGCAGGAGCTTGAGGCAGAGGCTGTGGAGGCGTGCTCTTTATGGGCTTGGTCCCCGGGACCTGCTCAGCCTCCTTTGTTATAACATCTAGGACCATGAGTCCCTGGGCCAGGCCCTATTACATCAGTTAAGAAAATGCCCCCCAGACTTGTCTGCAGGCGTTCTTCCAGAAGCATGTTCTCAACTGCTTCCCAAATGACTCCAGCTTGTGTCACGTTGACACATCTAACTGGACAATAGTCTTTGGATCCATTGAATCTGGGTCTCCGGCAAGGCAAGAACACTGTGGTTTGGGAGCCTGTGAGAGTGGCTACTCCCCTCCCCCCAGGGCACAGGAAGCAGAGAGAAAATACCAGTGTCCTTTTGTTCCTGTTGGGCCTCCGGGCCTAGGGATCTGCATGAGCTCTTCCTCCCCCACATCCTCTCTGGACACATCCCCACAGACACCTTCTCAAAGGCATCCGCAAGCCAATCAGATTGACAGCCAGCAAGACAGTCCCGCTGGTTGAAGGCCTGGCTGCTTGCTATGCCCTGATGACTCTGGCGTAATTTGTTCTTCCTCAAAGGGGATGTTCTTGAAGACGACGACGATTATTTAGTGGATGAGTTTGGCCAGCCTGCGGTCTCAGACGGTGAGCTTGGTGGCGACGACTCTTCCGATGCCATGAGCTCCTCAGCCCCTGTCAGCAAATCTCCTGCACTAACTAAAAAGAAGCAACATCCGACTTACAAAGGTAGCTCCTCCCCCGCTTTCCCAGGGTAGGGTTGAAGCAGTGTCCCCTTTTGCTCTTGAAGGTCTGCTGTCAAGTGCATAGGTCCCAGGAGAGGGTCATCCAGCGTAGAGTGACAGAGTTTGGCCCTGGGGAGGGCTCCACACGCCACACACCTGTTTCCTCTGGCTCTTTCATTTTACCGGTGTTTGTTTGTATAACACACCTACCTGGAGATATAGTCCTGTTCCCTTTATGTACTCAAGGGGCCACATCTCTCTGGAAGCTGGTTTGACATTTGTGACTTTGTCCCCCAATACTTTTCGAATCTTCAGGGACTCCCGAAGAGACACGCTCAGTCTCGACACTTTGATGTGTTTCTTCGGTCACATGATGTCATATTATACAGTTCAGAATCAAGGAGAACAAAATGGGGCACGGGGGATGAACTCATATCCTGGGTTAAATGGTTGAGTGTTAGAGTCAGTTGACTCTGATCCATCCAGAATTCCCCACCGTCAGTCACTCTGTCCCTAACTGGAGAGAAGCGTTAGCCCACAGATCCTTGAGCTAGGGCTGGAAATAGAGCGTGGCTGACAGGGAATTAAGGCGTTTCCTTGTCAAGAGAGGTCCAAAGAGCCACCTACCCTCATGTCCCTTGGATTAGATAATGTCCCCGAACTGATCAGTAACTTGCCACTCTAGTGCAGCTGGTTGGTTTTAACCTTTTGAATTGCTGAGTCTGCCGTAGAGATTCCGATTTGGCCAGGTGTGTGGGACACTGTGACACAGACAGTGGCTGACACAGGGTCAGCATCTGTGACCTTTGGACTCCTCTGGTCTTCTCTCTTGTTCTTCTCAGAGGAATCTCCCAGGCCAGTCATGGCATCAAGCACTCAGGAAGTGGCTAGCTGAAGCTCCTAGTATCCAAGAGCTTGTCACTGGGTGCCAGGCTAACAAAGGGAGACTTCTCAGCTTCCAAATCAGTAGCGACATTTTAGAATGGGGAATTAAGCTCTCTTCCCCATTGAGGGGGGTGAATTTTAGTAACTCTGGTTTCACCGTGTCGTTTGCCTGTGTAGATGTGTTGGCTGATCATTTTGAAAGGAAATGGGTCTACACATTAAAACATACCAGGGTTTCTCCAGTCTGGTAAACCAGGCCCAGAGTTCACTGAGAGTTCCAAGCAGGCATTGGGCATACCCTCCCCCCTGCAGAGGGGCTCTCACGTCTGAACCGGCCTAGCTGGGTATCCCATGGCATCTCCTTTGGCGTGCTCTGTGCACAAAGCCATTTCTGAACCTTGTGTTGGGAAGAGACCGTCTTTCTCACAGCTGCCATGTCCTCCAGACGACGCTGACCTGGTGAAGTTAAAGCAGGACCTGGAAGTTGTTGGTGATTTTCGACACCGTTCTCCGAGCAGGTCCCTGTCCGTCCCCAATAGGCCTCGGCCACCTCACCCACCACAGAGACCCCCCCCTCCAAGTAAGACTTTGCTTGCTCTGAGCTTGCCACCATGCCTGCTGGGAATTAACCACACACCTCCTGCTATGGAAAACACAGCTGTAGACTCCTGCTGAGTCCCTTCTGATGCTCCCTTCCCCCTCAGGCTACCTTACTGTCCGAGTCTAGGACATGTTCCATGTTGGAGGGCATTAGTTTCTCAGGGTGTGCGAAACAAAGCCATGCCAAAGGTGTTCATCCAGGAACTTGGGTTTGGCTTCCAGACACCTTACATTTGAAATCGTGATTGTAGAAATGGCTGCAGCCCTTTGAGGGAATTTTCCTAGCCTTTCAGTCAGGTGCTTGCTTCCCTGACAGATGCCCAGACCTGCTCTTGAGGACTCTGGTTCACCCAGAGACCCGAGCATGCATGCCGCTAGCCCAGGCCACGATCCACCTTCTGCTCCTGTTCTGGCGCTCTGGGGATGAGCCCTGTTTGACGCAGGCTCTCTTAGGATGAGATATTACATTGTCTAGCTCCTCTGACAATGCTTCTCCTATCAAACTTGCCTTAACCTCAGAATAACCTTGTGGCTTGCTTCTGACCGCTCTCTCTTTCACGCCATTATGGTTTACTTTCCCTCAAACTGTGGCAGTCAAATACAGACTTTTCTAAGCCATTCCTTTCCAATCGGGTTCACCCAAAGCTAATGTAGAGCAGTAACCAGTGTTGAGCTAGCAGCATATCTTTGCTTTTGTGGGCTTATACTCAGGAAATAGAAGTGATACTGACTATTGCGTTTATAAGATGCTGGGGTGGGAGACCACAGCAAGAGGAGAGTGTGTCCAGGCCAGTATGGGTTCCTTAGCGAGACTGTCTCAAAAAATAACTTAAAGAGTTACATAAGTAAAATTTATAAATCATATTATTTTAGAGCTTTAATAAAAATAAAGAATTATAGAGAAGAATCAAGATGTAAAAGTTACTTGGCTACCTACAAGTAACAGTTTTAATCAAAAGCACTTCCATTGTTTTTCTAGTTGTGTACGTGGGTATCTATACACTATGTCCAAGGAAAAAGTTTAAGGGCTGGGGCTGTGTGCTAGCTTAACTTGCAAGAGGCACGAGGTTCAATACCTAATCCTGACCAAAAAAAAAAAAAATTAATGAATCGTCATCACTTTTGCTTGGTCATTTATTTTTAGTTCACTGACTGTGTCATTAAATATTCTAAGACATTAATGGCTAAAAGCAAAAGGTAACCATTTATTTCTCTGAGTTGCAAACTCTAGGACTTTTATTGTCTCACAAACATAAAAAAAAAAAACAAGCAAGCAAATGTTCTGGGGCTGGGAAGATGGCTCAGTGGGGGAAAATGCTCGTCACACAGCCTGATGACCTCTGCAGTGGGCTCTGTGGACCTCAGATCACCAGAATCTGTGTAAAAGCCAATGTGCTCCAAACGCTGTCTTTAATCCCAGCATTCTTAGCGCAGGATGGGAGGAGGAGGTAGGGGAATCTCCAGAACCTTGAGAACCAGCTACTCTGGAGTGCAACCTGTCTCAAACCAGTTGAAAGATAAGGACCAATACCCCAGACCGTCCTGTCCTTACATGTGCTGTAACATGTGTGTGCCCTCACACACAAACACACACACATGCTTTGTACACACACCTACACACACACAACCATTGTTAAACAATTACATTTGAAATAATTAGTCCTGATAATGTCTTAATCCACTTAAAAATCAATTGGTTTGTATGTAAGATTAGAACCCCGTGTGTTAGATTTAGATTTGCATTCTAGATCTGCTTCTCTAGACAGTCTGTGTCAATAGGCCAAGCTATCACAGACAGAAAACCTGCTTTGTTTCTCGTGGTGCTGGGGGTGGAGCCCAGGGCCTCGTCTATGCTGTGTGAACACTCTACTGCTAACCTACAGCCACAGCCCCAAAGAGAAACTTTGGAGAGTCTTATGGGGCCTGCCTGGGAGCACTCTGTACGGCTTGTGAGTCTGTACTCCTGACCGTGGCTGTGTCTGCCTCTGCCGCTGCCTCCTCCCAACTTCCTGTAGCTTGGTACCGTGTTACCAAGTCGCCAAAGCTGATCGCCTGTCCTTTCCGCAGCTGGCTTGGTGGGGAAGAAGTCAGCCTCGGATGTTTCCATCTCCTCCGGCACTCACGGGCAGTATTCAATCTTGCAGACTGCGAAGCTTCTTCCAGGAGCACCTCAGCAACCAGTGAGTCCTCTGGCTCCCCGGGAAGTGGTTAGCATGTCAAGGGGTGCCCCACCCCAAGATCATGTGGACCTCTGTCTCCTTAACCCTCCCCCTGCCCATCACTCATTCCCCAACCCCCTAACGCTTAGTTGCATCTTCTTTCCAGGACTGTTAGGTGGTTGTGCAGAGCGCTGTAGGGGAAGACGCAGGGATAAGTCACCCCGGTGTCCCTGCAAAGCAAACCGCCCACTTCCAGATCCCTCTGACTCCCTTGTGATTCTTAGCTTTGCCTAGAGCTATAGAGCAATTAGTGGCAAAGGGAACAGGAAAAAGTCAGATGTGTTTTGCCATGTTGGTGTCAGGTTAGAGACCCACTGGGCCTGAATCCTGCCAAAGCACGGTTGTGGAAAATCGGAAGGTGAGAGGGGGCAGGGGGCTCATCTGGAGGAGTCCCGAACATGGACTGATGGACATGCAGGTGAGGGTCAGTGGCAAGGAAGTGAAGGCTGTGCTGATGTGCCCAGGAGGATGTACAGGCTGGCCAGCTGGGCCAGGCTGGCATATGCAGTCAAGGCAGGCTGAGGCGTTGACTGATTTCCAGGATGTACAGTAATGAAAGTGGCTCTCAGGTGACCCAGGAGCTGAGTGACGAGAAAGACAATCCTGTCGGGAAACATGAATCTGGGAGGGATTTTCATACTCACACAGACGGTGGAAGGCACTGCCTGAGACTGCTCCAGTCTCCTGGAAGGCCACATTACTAAGGCCCTGCTATCACCCTGTTCGGGAGCTGAAGGTCTTTGACTCTGATCTTTATTGTGTTCCTCCTCTTGGTGGGTAGAGAAGGCTATTAGGAGATGCGGTTTAGGCCTAGGGGGTGTGTCCGTCATCTGATGGGGTTCTGCACAGTTCGCATTGCCATGCAGACCGCCTCTGCCGACAGGCAGGCAATGCACAAGCTGCACGCCTCAGAGGCTCATGTCCTGCCTCTGTTAACCCATGTCTCTTTCTGATTCTGCCCTCAAGCCCAAAGCTAGAACTGGAATAAGTAAACCATACAATGTCAAGCAGATCAAGACCACTAATGCTCAGGAGGCAGAAGCAGCCATCCGGTGTCTCCTGGAAGCTAGCAGAGGTAGGATCTCTTGGGAACCACCTTCCCTGGCCAAAAGTCCCTTTTCTTCCTCTTACTGATAGTGACCTAGAAGATCTGGGTCTGTGCTCTTTCTTTCTTTCTCCTCCCTCCCTCCCTCCGGCCCTCCCTCCCTCTTTCCCTCCCTTCCTTCTTTTCTTCCTTTCTTTCTCTCCTTCCTTTCTTTTTTACTTCATTTTTCGATGCAATGTTAATTGTTTGCTTATTTTTGATGTATTTTTCTTTTAAATTATATATTCAAAATTCATGAAGCATATAGAAAGTAATTAAATGATGATTAGGCAGTATTTCAGAGAGAAATAAATGGAACTTTTACAAAGGTTGGTGATGTTGGGCCAGTGAACCTGCTGATCTGAACTCAGCCCCAGGACTCAAGTAGGGAAAGGAGAACTAGTCACCCCGAGTTGTCTTGTGGCCTCCACAAGTGCAGCGTGGCACTTCTGTCCCCTCCATATATGATATAACTATATCAATGTAAACATATTAGGAAAAGGTTAGAATTGCAAAAACTAACTCATTCTTCCAACTGGGTGGCAAAGGACCATTGTGTAAATGTCCTTGCTGCAAACAAACAAAAGCCACCTTTTAAATCACAGCCGAGTGTAAATAAATCCTGCACTTGAGGCTGGGCCATCTTCCCCTCAACCCTCCTGGTGATGCTCTGCTGCTGTCTCCTCAGGTAGCCCTTGTCCTACCTGGACTCGGTCTTCCTCTTTCATGTCACTGCTCCTAACAAACACTGTCTTGATTTTGGGCGATAATCCAGAATCTCTTCTGAAGATAAAAGATTATGCCCTTTGTAAAGAAATACGGGTATATTATAATTGCCCAACTGGATTATCCAGGGCATTCATCCGACTTGGGAATTTGCGACATACTGAAGGAGGGCAGAGGGCCTGGGTTAGAAACCTGAGGAACATTGCTGAAGGATTACACAGCACAGGGGTTTTTTTTGAAAAATGAATAAAAAATAATAGTACGTTCATACAATGGAGTATTAATCAGTCGTGGGAATGTAGTGGCACATATTACAGTAAGGATAGACTGGAAATGTTAAGCTGAGTGAAAGAAATGAGACACAAATCACATACCATGTTACTCCATGTGTACACGATGTCCGTGGAGACACGGAATCACATAATGTGTTATTCCACATATGCATGACGTCCGTGGAGACCAGGAATCACATGCTGTGTTACTCCATGTAGACACGATGTCCGTGGAGACACGGAATCACATAATGTGTTATTCCACATATGCATGACGTCCGTGGAGACCAGGAATCACATGCTGTGTTACTCCATGTAGACACGATGTCCGTGGAGATGCGGAATCACATACCGTGTTATTCCACGTGTGCATGATGTCCGTGGAGACACGGAATCACATACGACAGAATCAGTACTCCACATGTACACAATGTCTGTGGAGACACAGAATCACATACTGTGTTATTCCATGTAGACAC
>LOJH01006726.1:15247-26632 GCA_001685095.1 Ellobius talpinus | reverse complement strand
TCGGGGTATAAGCTAGCCATGTGGGAGCCGGGCAGGACTAAAAGCAGGCCTGCGCTCCCCTATCACTACACATTTCTAAATCCTAAAACCACAAATAAAAGTCGATTGGATCTTTCAGTGACCTTGCTATGGTGTTATGTTTAATACACGTGGGACGTTTAATGTACTAGGAGTATATGTAAACACAAATGTATTGTCTTCTTGTGTCTCTCTGTGTAGACTTAGCAGGATGAGCGGAGCAGCTACATGTTAAGACTGGAACCTTCATAGTTCCTGGAAAGTTAAATGATCCAAGAGTCTAGGATCTGGCCTTCTTCAAGTCTCATCTGAACTTATGAAAACTGTGCCTCAAATGAATGAGGGAGAACAGGCTGAGTGCTTCTGAAGAATGGGAGAGAGCATGGTCTGATATGGGGATGGGCAAAGTCACAATTGGTAGAGTGACTATCAGGAAAGAACTCAAAAGCTGTGTGCATCCCTACTGACAGAGGCTAGGTGGAAAGTTCCAGCACACTAGACATACCTGGAGGTGGCATGAGCTCACATAGGGAGAGCACGGCACATGCTCTGTAATCTATAGCAGTTCCAGTATGGAACACAACAAGGAACCCAGAAGACTCCGGCTTAAATAAGCTAAAGGGTGCTGCCCATTCCTAAATTCTTGCACTGGGTCAGAGCTGCCACACTTTTGAAGCCCAGGAAAAGATGAAGGAGGCACTGAAAGGAACTTAGGTTAAACTTCAGTAGATGGGTAAGAAGGAGTCAGATGGAATGGACTCATCCCGAAAGCCAGGAATGCTGGGGTGACTTTTAACAACTAACTCTCTCTCTCTCTCTCTCTCTCTCTCTCTCTCTCTCTCTCTCTTTCCTTTCCCTTTCCCTCTACCACTCTTTCCCTTTCTCTTCTATGCAGAAAGAAAATATACTCTAATAATTAATGACCATTGCTTGCATCTTCTTAATGGTCAACACTAACTCTGAGATGTTTTTGCAGCGAATGTGCATCAACTTCAAGATTACAAAACTAGAGGAAAAAGCCAAATTAGAAGAGCACCAAGCACATCCGACCCTCCAACAACACCTTGTTATCTGCAGTCAGACACACAGCTCCAAACAAACTCCGCGGAATGAGTTTATGCAGTCAGAACCAGAAAAGGAACACTGACGCCAGGTTTTCCCCAAAGACGAGAAGTTGCTGCCTGGCATTTACAAAGGCTGGCAGAAAGCATGCGGTTCTTATTTCACCATGCTCACTAGCTCTCTTTGCTCTTTCCAAAAGGAAGGAGATTTATCTGTAACACATTCCAGGAATGTGTTTATCACTGTTACTATAAGTGAGTTAAGCTTTCTGCAGAATGAAACAACATTTTAAACAGTGTTCGTTTGATTTTTATGTCTCTGGATCGGCTGGGTTGTGGGGTGAGAGAAGGAGGAAGGTGGGGGCAACAGAAGCGGAGAAGACTCTGTCGAGCTACTGTTTAGAAGAAGTTAAAGCATCAGTGGCCCACTCCTGTAGTCCAGCACTTGGCAGCAACAGTCAGGAAGATCCCACAGTCAAAGTCACCCTCAAACACAAGGCAAGTTTGGAGGCTAGCCTAAGCTACATGAGACCTTGTCTTTAAAAAAAATAATGAAAGAGGAGCTGGTGAGGTTCCTTAGCGGGTAAGGGTTCTTGTCACCAACCCTGGGACCTGAGTCCAACTCCTAAACTCCTCTAACCATAGTAGAAGGGAAGAACTGACTCTTATGGGTTGTCCTCTGTTGTATACACACACACACACACACACACACACACGAAAAAACAAAAAGGGGGCAAAGAAAGGGTATCATTTTAATGGTATGATAACAGTATGTCTAACCTACAGGATACTAAGAGTGCAGCGGTGCAGAAAAGAAATGCTGTAAAGGAAATGCCCACCCTGCTTCCTCGGCCCATTTAGGATCAAGAACAGTGATATGGGTGTGCCTGGGAACGAAACAGGAAAACACGACTCAACCATGTTCAGTGACTTTAAAGGGTATTCAGACATATCAACTGAATTTGGGAGAAAAGAAATATGAGGATTCTCCAGAGAGGAAATAGAGATTGGCTCCCCTAGTGCTGAGGCTGTTGTCCCCTCACAGGTTACAGACCTGGAAAGAGCTGATGGTTTAGCCTTGCCACCAGGCTCCTCAGCTCCACAGCTGCAGCCAATAGGCCATCTCTTCAGCAGACTCTCTAAATCAGGGCATCTTCAATTGTTTCCACTCAGGATCCCCTTACCTGTGAGAAATTTTTAAGAAACTCGCATACATATAAATAGGTGTACAGAGCAAACATTCACTGACATTAATCATAAGGAAAAAGTGTTTACTAAAATATTTATTTAGTGTACATGTAATTTTACCATTTGACAAAGGGAAAAAAGCTAATCTGTATGTGATATAAACAATCAAATCTTAGCTGAATAATTGATACTGCAGGACACAGACCAGATAATATTGCACGTTTTCAGACTCACTTGCTACTGTAATTCCATCATGGTTAGTGTTGAGAACACTGGGCAGAAATACACCATACAAAATGGCAGGCATTTCTTTAGCGACAGTTCAAAAACTCTGCCCAATCACAAGTCAGAACGCAAATAGTAATGAAATAAGTTAGCAATCAAACAGTGGGATTTAAAACTCAAACATTCTAATACAATACAGCTCAAAGTCATAGTAATTTGATACTTACATGCTGAGGAACAACACTGGGAACACATGAAAAGTATGTGTTCTATAACTGAATCACTATCTTTCAGTGCAAGATGAGCATTGAGCGTGTTGTGCTCTTCTTCAAGACTGCAGTGAAGTCAAATGACGCAACACAGGTAAGCCATGATGGAGATTCATCAAGTTTAATTTGAATTAACTTTTGGCTGCAGTCATTCTAGATCCTTTCATCGTTGTCAAATTTGTGTGGACCCACATTCAGGGATACGATCCCCAGTTTAAGAAGCTATGCTCTATCTTGTTCCTATGGAGACTGTTTTCTTTTGCACCACAGCAGCGTCCCCACTTCCTTCTGTGGGAAGCTTCTCTCTCCTTTAGGGTCCAGTCAGGCTCTACTTATTCATTAAATCAAGGTCATCTGTGGTGACGCCTTTACTTATCTATCTACTCTTGCCAATGATAACGGCTCAGTAGGCCTTTATTAAAGGCCTTCTAATGAGACAGAGCAATGTGTGCTAATGATGCTGTCACGATCAATATAATTTCATTGAATTTTTCCCAAAATTTTGCTGATGCAAGGATAAGAAACCATAAATATCTCATTCAAAGGCTCGCATGATTACCAAATGAGTACAAATGATAGAGTTATAGGATCATAAATTTTTATTTTCAATTGAAAATATTTATGGCATTTCATTTAGTACATGTTTATTACTATACTTGTCTGTGTATAATTAATAAAACTGTATATACTAGACATACGGGTATATTTGTTATATGTGTACTACATGTTAAATATTGAGCCAGGACCCAGGATTAAAATGAGAGACCACAATCTAACAGAAAAAATAATCAAGTGTATTTTTATTGTAACATGCCATGTAAAGACAGGAACAAAATTTTTGTGTAGAAATCAACTAAAACAGCTTCCAACTTTTATAACCAAAAATACTGAGGCTCATGATGGCAAATATTTTTAGGTAACAGACCTTGAACCGAAACTCTGTACTATTCGGCGGTTGTTTCAACCTAATTAAAGTCTACGGAACAATAGAACTACAGGTACAAAGTTTGCAAAATAGCGTAGCAAATTGGCATGGCTTTGCGGTTCACCCAAGAAACATCTCTCCAGGCTCTGAGCCTTGGAATTTTTTCCCCCCCTAGTTGTAGAGAAATGACCCAGACCAGGAGCAGTAGAGCATTAATCTCACCATTAAGGCTCTGACATTGCTGAGATCTTTACCACCAGTGAGTAGCAATTATTTTTGTAGTAGAGGTCCATGTAGGGAGAATTGATTCTCTGGTGCATATGAATATCCCCCATTAGCCCCGCTTGATAAGTGGGAGCTGGCTCATGCCTGCAGAGGAGGCCTTCAATTGCCCAATCGAACAGCCTCTCCTCATGCATAAACATAGCTCCTGCTATCACTAATGGCAAAGGGTTCCCCAGCGCTGTGGAAAATAGAGCCCACAGTCCAGTGATAAATCTGTCAAATGTGACATGCTCTATGCGAAGAGCCACACCACGGCTGATTGAATGAGCAACCCAGCGTACAGTGCAATAATGTGTCAGCGCACTGCACTGCAGCGGGCTCACCGCTCGGGCAGACAAGCCAGGACTGAAGAGTCGTCAGAAGGAACCCAGGTAGAACTGTCTGCACAGTGAAGGTAATGTGCCCTTCACTTCCCTTCCCTCCATGCCATGTTTCAGACAGGCTAGGCCAGAGTGCGGGAGACAGGCCAGAGATGAAAACATGGCTTCTCTGTGGTCTTTGTGAGCATGGAGAAGCACAGTGAGGACTCTGATATCTGAGTCTGTGCAGATCAGCATTTGGGTTCACCAGGAACTGGAGAACTGTTTCCCCACAAGGATTGATTCTTGCTCTTGGTGTCATGTGGGGTGCATCTTGAGCTCCATCAGTGTTGACAGCACAGGACATCCTGTTCCTAGCAAAATTTTCAGGGGTCTGAACTCCTCCTTGCCTATCCCGTTTCCTCTATGGACACAAGGACCCATGACCCGCACACCACTCTACAGGTTCCACTCAGCATGAATTGTTCGGTCATTAAAAATCAGTCCACATGCAGCCTAGTGAAGAATTTTATAAAAATGCCTCCTCAAAGTTACAGTTGCGTGTGTTAACCTCTGCTTTCATAGTCAATACATGCTGGCTTCCACTGTGTGTTTTTACAAAATAACCTAACATGTTATTTATTGTGTTACCCAATATCCCTTACCCAGAGATCCAAATATCAGGTTTGGTCCAGAATTTATTGCAAGTGCCTTCCAGAATAACTTGTAGCCTTCCTAATTACCATTCAATAAATACCAACTAACCCACTGGATTTCCTATCTCACTTTTATGCCAAGACCATGTTGTGTGTTGTCCTCTGCAAAGCAAAGCCATGGTTGTGTCAGCGATGGAAACTAATCCCAGGTTTCTCTTCAGTGTCTCCCATTCCTCTAAATCATCTTTTGATAATATCTAGGGCTTTTTTTTCTTTTTAATGTTTATTGTCACTGTCAACTTGTGTTTCTACTGTGGCTTCATAAATCATTGCTTACAGTACATAAGAAAGGTCAGAAGATAACTAGAAGTTCGGAAGAAGATGAAGAGCTGCGATGTTTGCATAATAAATTCTAAGGAATCAGTGGTGGGGAATACGAGGAAAATAGAGTGGAGGTGGTGAGGAGATTCAGTAGTGCACAGTGGTCTCTGGGGGCTGCAGGTTCTTCTTCAGGCTACCGGTTGCTGATTTAAATGCTGACCAGACATTTGCCACAAACTAGACAAAACTGTTGGGGAGATTCTATCCAAGATATTGTTCTATTAATAAAGAACTCAAAATGTGCCTTACCAATTAACACTCAACAGAAACATTGGAAGAAAGTAAAGAAAGCACTAATCACTTCCTATCCACCGGAGGACACTAGAAGTGCTCAGCATAGGAGGTGTCATGAGGAACTACGGAACTCTTTGAACACAAAACTAAACTACTCCCATATAGACTGTTCAGCCTACTGACAATGCTTATTCTCTTGTGCTGTTTCTAAAAAAAAAAAAAGCATGTCTTTAAAATAATAATTTGAAGAACAGGCTCCACATCAATAAGATCCACTAGTCACTGATATACAACTGAGTTTTAAAATATATCCTACTTGTAATTCAGGTTTCTACCAAGTCGATGCTGGTGTTGTTTATAATAGCAACATTTAAACAATGAGATTCCCTTCAGCTGAATAACATTAGGAAAAGAAGAAAAGGTTAGAGCTGATCATCTAGACATTTATATTTAATTAAAATAAAATAAAATATAATATCCTCGGTAATATTAAAATAGCAATGCACCTAGTCACCAGTATAAAATACAGACCAATAAATAGTCAGCCGCGAGCCCAAAGAGGTGCACAGTGGGGCACGGCTTCTACCCAACATTTTATTGTTGCTGTTTTATTAAACAAATCTCTTAAGTTGTTTCTTAAAAGTATTCCTCTGCACACACAGAAGAGCATGGAAGCCAGTTAAACAGAGTTTGTCTTCAAGGGGTTTATACCATTTAGCCTGCGGACCATACAGTGGGGTTCAATTGATACAGGCTTACAGGCAGCAAGCATGCCTCTGCGTATCACTGTGTCTACACTATCGAGCACAGTACTCGGTAGGTGCTCAATACACACAGCTGGGGGCACAAATCCTCCACTTTTATCAGAGCAGTTGAAACCTCAGAATCTATGGCTGGCTCTGTCCATCTTCTCTTGTTTAACACGGTGCCACTTTGTCCCAGTTTGTTTTTGTTTTATCCTATTGTAGGGTTTTATGGATTCTGTTCACATTTGAGGTCAGAAGCTTTTGGCTGCTTTTCTTATTAGTCTACCTTCGGTCTTCCCATGAGGTTGAAAAAGAAACACAGCCCTGGAGGAACTCTCCCCGTCCATGAACTTCACTCCCATAGTCAGCTGAAACACCCCAGGTCCTTCGGAATGACTTCCTTCATGGAAGGGTCTCCATCACGGTCAATACCATCACACCGAACAATATTCACAAACTTAATATTCTAGCAATCGACTTGCTCCTGACCCATCAAAGGGGTTTTAATTCATTTTAAGAGCATAGAAGAAATAAAATAAAGAAGTTACTATGGTTTATATTTGAAATGCCCCCACAGGCTCACGTGTGTGAACACTTAGTCCCCAGCTGGTGGTACTGATGTATGTGAAGCTTTGGGAACTATGGCCTAGCTAGCAGACATGGGTGGCTGGGGGGCAAGATTGAAGATGAAATATGCTTCGGGTTCCATCCCAAGCTCTCTGATTTCAGATATCCATCGAGATGTGAACAGTCATGCATGCAACATACTCCTGCCACCACGGTCAGAGCCACTTCAGCTGCCAAGCTTTCCCCAACCCCTCCCCCCCGGATGAATTTATATTAACCAAAACCGTAAGCCCAAATGAATTCTTCCTCCTTTCAGTCGCTCTGCCATATAAGTGACAAGAAAAAGAGCTAACACATGGACCGTTCTGCACAAAATAGTGGATGGCTTTTGGCTTCATTTCAACTTCTGTCCACTAATCCCACAGCTGTGTCCCAGGTGGGGGGGGTTGCCACCACGAACAGGACTTCAGCTTTTGAGTGAGGAGAGTCTCTCCCCTCCTACTGCTGACTAGATTAAGTCCTATTTAAATCATTATCAGGCGCATTCCAGGTCACCTCAAAAATAGAGAACATAGGAAAACGTAAAGGAAAAGAAAGACAAGATTTCCCAAAGCCCAAAGTCGGCGGAAAGTAGAGTTTAGAATGTGATGGGTGGGCTCTGTTTGTGGAGACCTGTCACCTGGCAGCACTCTTAGACACAGAAGAAAACGCATAGACACTGAGTGTGTATGTGCGGTCTGGTTAATGTCACAGCTTCTGTGGAATGTGACAGCATAACATAATGTGCATTGAAAAATGCACATTCTCATCGCTTTGCTCTATTTCAAGTCTTAGAGTGGAGGCAAACTCAGTAGCACCATCCCTATGGGCTGTTATCCAAGCCTCTGCCAGTTAGCCATGTAGCCTATGACTCTTTAGTAGTGAGATTATTTCTATACCACAGGTTATTCATGTGTCCTGAAGTCTGTTTTAAAGAATTACTACAGGATTCTCAGTCCCAGCAATACGTCAGATAAGTCTGAAGATTGTCTCACTACCGACCTCTAAAAATAGTGAATGGAAAGTAAGTCAGGCGTCATTTTGGATGCTTAGCTGAGCTTTCAAGATCTCAAATGAAATCTTCAAAGTCAAGATAAAGAAGGAAAAATCAGCAGAGTGGGGCATGAGTATCCTTGAGGCGGCCTTGGTGCACTGATGAGGACAGGCATTCTGTCTTGGTCACATGGAGGTTGAATTTTAATATCCCCGTGAATTCAAAGCAAGGAGGGTCAGTAAGAGACCAGATTGTAATAATGAGATCCTTGGACAGTGCTCAAACTACAGACAACACAGTTGGAATGTCTGCCAACAGCCCCAGGAAGATGAGCCAGTCTAAGGAAAGCCCCCTCCCCTTGGCGGCTCTCGGCTAGAGAGGCAGAGCAAACATAGCCCTCTTAAAAACATAAGCCCCCCCCATATGTTTTCTTCATGCTCAACTACTATCTCATTGCCCGGGCAAATCCAAACTGAAAATTGATACAAAGCTCAATCATGATCCAGAGACAGCCTTGGGGAACCTAGAAAATCCCAAAGCTCAAGACAAAGCATTTACATGGAAAATTATGAACCCCCTTAAAGATGTGGTCACAGTGGAAAACTGCCGGACATAAACAGTGATTAACTCAACATGTACAAAACCCTGTAAGATCTGATCTGAAAAACTTGAGATGATAAACCAGCAATGAAATGCATAGATAAGGAAAAATGAAATAATTGTAAATATAAATATTTCACTTACCAATTTATTTAGACCTTGGGAGAAAATATAAATAATACAAGAAAAATATTTATAAATAAAAAATATGATTCTGGACTCCAGCCAGGGAAGCAGGTCAGTGCCTTGCTCAGCAATCATCAGAGAAGCTTCCTCCTGCAGCAGATGGCAAAAAAAACAGAGACACACAGCCAGACATTAGGCAGAGAATGAGAGACCAGGAACACTCAGTCCTAAATGGGATTTCTCCATCAATTCCTTCCCCTTGGGACTCAGGAAACCCTTTGGAAGAAGAGGAAGAAAGAGCATAAGAGCCAGAGGGGATGGAGGACACCAGGAAAACAAGGTCCTCTAATCAGCATGGCCAAGAAACTGAGGCAGCAGGCACAGGGTCTGTGCCAGGTGCCCTGTGTATGTATTATGGCTCCCAGTTTAGCATTTTGATGGGATTCCTGAGAGTACAAATGAGCGGCTCTTAAACTCTTATTCCTTCTCTTCATCTCCTTTCCTTCTGCTTGTTTTGTCCAATTCTGATATGTTGGGTTTTGTTTTATTTGATTTGATTTGATTTTTATTTTTTATTTTACTATTATCCCCTAACAGTCCGATTGTTTACTAATGAGAGACAGAAGGGAGCCAATCTGGATGGGAGAGGACATGGGGAGAAACTGGGAGGAGTAGAGGAAGGGGAAACCATAATCAGATGTATTACATGAAAAAAAATCTGCTTTCAATAAAAAGGAAAAAATATTGCAATTTTAAAACTCCATGATGAAGTTAAAGAATAGATTAGAGTTGGATTAAAGAAGTCTTGGACTGGAGTACTCACCTGAGGAAACTGCTCAGAACAGTGTTAAAATCACCAAAACCAAAACATGTATGGGTAGCAAGATAAATTGATGGGTAAATGTAATGATATTTTGTTTGTGTTTTAACAAATAAAGCTTGCCTGAAGATCAGAGTGCAGAGCTAAGCCACTAGAGGCCAGGGAGTGGTGGTGCACACCTTTAATCCCAGGACTCAGGGGACAAACAGATCTCTGTTAGTTCAAGGCCACTCTTGATCAGTCTAAAAGAGAAACAGGCCTCACACAAAGGTGATCCAGCACTTGTGATCACACTAAGGAGGTGGAGACTGGGCCAAGAGAGGAACATAAGGCGGGAGGAGACAGGAGCTCAGTGCAGTCTGAGGACTGAATCATCCCTTTGGGCTGAGCGTTGGTAGAGGTAAGAACTCTCCAGTGGCTGGCAGCTCTGCTTCTCTGATCCTTCAGCTTTCACCCCTGATAGCGGACGCAGAGTTTGTTATTAAGACCAATTAGAATTCGTGCTACAGGTAAAGGTGCCTGAGTTCAGTCCCTGTGACTCACATGGTGGGGAAAAAAAAATCAATTCCTGCAAGTTTTCCTCTGACTTCCATCTGTGTGTACACAGGGTGAATAAAACAACAAGCGTAGTTGCAATTTTTCAATCAAATAAATTTTTGCAGAAATGTAAAGAAGTGATGAAGAGGCACAATGGATGAAAGGACGACTCCCCATACACAGATAAGAAATTTCCAGAAAGAGGAACAGAGGGAGGTAAAGAGCAGGAAGCGAGGAGCCAGGAGCTTTCCTCACAAGATGAAACAGTTATGTCCTCAGATGGGAGATGTCCATCATAGTAGGGCAGCTACATAAAAATGAATCTACTTCCAGACATGCTACCATGGATCCAACAAGACTGGAAACAAGAAATGAGAATAAAAGGCACCAGGACAACAAATTACTTACATAGAGAGAAGAAAAGATAGAGGGATGACAGTTGGCAATGATGCCACATGATCCTAACAACTGAGTACTATGTACTATAAGGGAAGTAACTGACAGTTGGGAATTTGTGTCCAAACAAACTTTTTAAGACTGAGAGAAAGGTATCATCTGGGCCAAGAGAAAATGTCAAAGAAATCGACCACTTACTAAAAGAGACTAAGTCTAAGTTGGAGATGTGTAATGAAAGGAGCAATATGAAACAGATAAGCAAGCATCAATTGTGTAAAACTGATGTAAAATAATGCCAACTAAATACAGGGATATAGAAAAGAATGAAAGTCAATATTTCATTCATCACTGTCTGTATGTGTCAGGAGTCATTTGAAGACTGAGAAGTACTTTTTTCTTGACATGAGAAAATTTAAAGAAAATAAATATTTAATCTTAAGTTGGGCAAAGTAGGAAGTTCGCTTGCCCAGCTACAAGCCAGGTGTAGTGGACCAGGCTTTCATCCCCAGTATTTAGGGTCCTAGGGCAAGATGATAAATTCAAGGTCAGCTTGGGCTATTTAAGATCACATACTGCTCCCACCTTCCCACACACAGGCAACTACAATAGGTCCTGATCTTGCATGCACATGCAGATGCACAAACATGCACACACACACACACACACACACACACCCGAGGTGGGGGAATCACATATCTATGAGGACTATCATGACTATTCTTAGTTGTCAATTTGACTACATCTGAAATGAACTACTGTAGGCAGAGACTGCTCATTCATTTCCCAGCCACCCAGACCCAAATGATAACACAGAAACTGTATTAATTACAATACTGTTTGGTCAATAGCTTAGGCATATTCATAGCTAACTCTTACATCTTAAATTAACCCATTTCTGTTATTCTGTTTATCATCACAAGACTGTGGCTTGCCGGGTAAAGTTCCAGCATCTGTCTCCTTCGGCAGTTACATGGCATCTCTCTAACTCTGCCTACTCTCTCTCTCTCTCTCTCTCTCTC
>LOJH01006725.1:0-15866 GCA_001685095.1 Ellobius talpinus | reverse complement strand
TGTGTGTGTGTGTGTGTGTGTGTGTGTGTGTGTGTGTGTGTGTGTGTATCTTGGAGGAGATGGAGCAGAAAGCCAAGCTGCTAGCCAGGGATATTTGTTTAGTAGCCTGCATATGGTTAACATAGGGACAACTGAAAGGTGAGGGTCTAGGAGCCAGTATAGAAAATGCATCAAAAAGCCAGACCAGAACAGAACAATGTACCAGTAATGTAACTGTACTCCCCCAGGCTGACATGACTTGGAGATGCCCCAGTGAGTGAATGGGGAGATGGTTCAGTAGATAAAACACTTACCACACAAGCACGAGGACCCAAGTTAAGATCCCTAACACCCACAAATAGCTAGATTAATTTGCATCTGTAACCCCAGGATTCCTGTGGAAAAGATGGGAAGCAAAGAAAGGAATCCCTGTAAGTGGGTGGGTGAGCCAGCCTGGTGACTGCAGTAGTGAATAAGATTGTCTCAGATGAAGCAAAAATTGAGGACCAGCACTCAGGTTTGTTCTCTAATATCCACACATGTGCTATGACTCATGTGCACCTGTATTCTTACACAATCATGCACACACACAGAGAGAGAGAGATTTTAAAAAAGCCTGGTAATATTGAAATTATATTGGTCTTATTTCCCTAGGTTTGTTCCTCCAGCACCACTCTTTCAACACTAGATGTCTTTTTAATATTTATTTATTACTTACTCTTTATTTATTTTTGCATTCTGTAACAGTCTCTGAATCAAGAAACACTCATAAATTGCTCATAGCCCAGGCTGCAGATGTCTGTCTGTCCAACAGCATAATCATTTTATAGAAGTTCCATGAAAGCCAAATATTTGCCTGAAAGATGGGCTTTTCAGCTTAATAACTGGCTGTTACAATTATCCATATAGATACCCTGGTTATTTTAACCTAGCAGTGGATTCTCAATCCCCCATTACACAGATGTCCATCTTTCTGTACACATCTCTCTTAGAGAAATCCCAAATCTCTTCTCCAGGATGATTCTCCTCTTGGCATGTGCACTTGGACTAGGAGGTCACTGCTGGCAAATCCTGAGGCAGAGGCAAAGCTGCGCAGGCACAGTATCTGCATCCACCAAGCCTTCACCGGGGGATGCTGTTGGTCTTGGCAAATGTTGAAAAACAAACTAAGTGCTATTTGCTGTGATCATGGCAAAATGGTGGCCAGAGGGGAAGAGATGGGTGCTTCGAAACAGACCAGCATTGGCTCTATCTGAGCTTAGGTGCCATGCAGGGTGCTCCTGGCAGCCAACTTGCTTCTTTGCATGTTTCCTAATCTCTGGGAGGGTCTCAGAACTTCAGGCAATTCTCCTATGTATAACAGCTATGGAAGTGGGTTTACATCACCAGAGAATTTTGTCACTGATGAGGTATGTATCAAGTTCTACCAGGTGAGTTGGTTTTAGCTCTTAAAAACATGGATTGCTGACTGATCATCCATCTTATCAAACACTGCTTGAGCCAGGCCCTATAGCAAACACAGAGATTGAAGGATGGATGATACTGCCCCTGTCCTGGAGAGATTTAGACTGTCAAAGAACCAACAGGAAGCACATGCTTCTGCTAGGGGTGATAAGAACTCTAGCTGAGCTAGGGAGAAAAGGCTGGGGAAGCTGGAGAATTCAGTAGACCTCAGGGTATCTTCAAGTTTCTGTGACAGGAAGATGTTTTGGCTAAAGCAGTGCCTAACTGCCCCAGTGAGTAGAAAGTTCCTGGGACTATGCACTGGTGGGGGTGACAGCCAGTACAACCAAGCTGGAGATGCTTTGGTGGAGAAATAATAAAAGCAAAGACCCATCCTCACAACCAATAGGCCTCCTCCCAGGTTTGTACTCAAGCTGAATGTGGACGCCGATGCTTCGGAGACAGTCAGTGGACTGTTTAATGTAGTTATCTTTATGTGAGTCAAGAATAGAAGCAACCCTAATGTTCATACAGCATTGCATGGACCAGTGGACCAGTACTTTGAGGGTAGATTCATACAATGGAACATTATGCATTAATAAAAAAAGGAATAAGCTCAGATTATGCATAATAGCATGTCACTCTTACACAGAATCACAAAAGGCCACCCGGTATGATACCATTTGGATCTGTGTGACAGAGGTTAGCACAGTGGCTACTGATAGGCAACTTTTCTGTTGTAATAAATGCTGTGGCCAAGATCACTTTATTGAAGGAAGAGTGCACTCTGGCCTATGGTTCCAGTGGGTTGAGCCTATCATGGCAGGAAGGCAAGGCAGCCAGTGGGAGGAATGGTGGCAGGGGCAGGACACTGAGAGCTCATACCCTCAGCTTCCAGCGGGAGGCAGAAAGTGAAAGCTGGAAGTGGCACAAGGATTTTAATCTCAAAAGTCACCCCAGTGTTATACTTTCGCCATCAAGACTGTACCAGCTAAGTCTCCACATGCTCAGAAGCCTGAGATGATGAAGGATAGCTCTCATTCAAACCACTGCAGAAGGTTTGCATTAGAAGAGGGGATGGAGGCTCAGGAAGGGTTTTTGTCTTGGGATCTTGGTAATTATCTAGGTGGCTATGCCTGGATCACATGCCATCTGAGTGGAGCTGTATAGTTACCATGAATATACCTACTGTTCAGATATTATAGATCACTAAAAATGTCTTTTAAAAGCCCACTAGCAACTTAACAGAATGTTATCACTCATTCTTTAAAATGCTTGAAAGAGCTTCAAGCTTGCAGAAATTATAAACAATATGCTAGATTAAAGAGTGTGGGTTTTATTTTCTGTGCAGGGCCTGGAACCTAAGGCCTCATATGCTAAGCTAGTTTTTTGCCACTGATCAACGCCCTTAAACTACTTTTAAAAATGTTTTATACTTTTTTTCAAGATTTATTTTTACATGTGTGTAGGTGTGTGCACACATATGTGTGCAGGTTCCCTCAGAGGCCATAAGAGGGTGCCAGACCCTTTGGATCTGGGGTTTTAGGTGTTAGGTGCTCCATTTGAGTTCTGGGAGCCCAACTGTGTGCGGTCTTCTGAAAGAGAACTATGAGCTCTTAATCACTGAGCCATCCTTTCAGCCCCTAAAGTATTATTTTTAATCCCTAGCAAAACTAGGGTAAGGAGAACACAGAACTAACTAGACAGAGACTAAGGTGGCAATGGCCCTCTCAGCACTGACCCTGAGACCTGCCTCCCTAGACCTCACTGCCTGCATCTTCATATCAGTAATCATGGCACTAATAACAACCCAAGTCATCCTGTTTGCCCTCCTCATAGAGAAATGTCACAGCAGCCAAAGCCAACACTCTGTGTTTTCCACAGGAACACAATCTAAACACAAGCATCCATTTCACTTTTTATGGAAGTTATTTTTTTGTTATCTGTAATTATAGCATAAGTTTCAACCCTTTAGGAAAGTAAAGGAAACATAATATCTGCTCCAATCAGTCCAATCTAGCACTTGTCAACTGTTTGCTATATTACCCTCAATTAGGGCTTTCTTCGCCATGTTATGAAAACACTGAAATGTTAAGAAAAGAGAGAGATGTAACGGACTCCCCTCACACCCACCACCTGCCTCTATGGCGATGAGGTCACACCCACTCTTATTTCAACTGGAGCCTGCCTCTTACCCCTGTATTCCTTAGGAATAAGTCTTGACTTTGATATCATTTTCGCACAGAAGTGTTTATGCTGCTAAAAGGTCTCTTAAAACCTAACAGGGGTCCAGGAACATGTCTTTAAAAATTAACAATTTCTTAATATCAAATAGCACATCGGCATTCAACCTTCTCCATTTCCCTCATGAAAGATTTTTACAAGTCATGCACGCCAGGAGCCCAGCAAGGCTCGCACTCTGCAAGTTGTTAGTTTAGAAAATTCTTTCTGCTTCTTTAGGTCCCTCTTCTTGTGCATATCACATCTCTCTCATTTTGGCTAGTTCGAGAGTCTCATAATAAATAAGATGGTAAGATAATTCAGAAAAATAATATAGCAACTATAACAAAAAAGTTAACAACTCTCACATTGGATAAAGATATGTACCCAATTTTCACTATACTTTTTGGCACGCTTGAAGATGATGCTATAATTAAAAGTGGAAAAAATTCTTTGGAAAAAATGAAATTCTAATAGTTTTTTATGCTTTAGAGTATAAGAATCCTTTGTAACTCATTCATTTAGACAGAGCAGGTTTCTGACCGTGACAGATTGTACTGTGCTCAGTTTTCTGTGCAAGAGTATTAAGTTGGACTAGGGCTGTAGCTTTGAGGTAGAGCCCTTGTCTAGCACGCCAGAGACCCAGAGACAACCCTCAGTACTGGAGGTGGGAGGGGAAATGGACTGGAATGTCCTGGAGCTGCTGTATTAGCTCAGATCCTTTAAAAAAAACACCCGCCATGCTTACTTAAACAGCACCTTGGGGACCTGGTCCCAGACTCTGAGTCAATGGGACTGGGATGGCCCAAGAATTTGCATTTCTAATAAGGTCCCAGATTAGACTGGCCTGTAGCCCCGCTGTGGGAAATACTGCCTTCATTTCCCACCATCCACACTTAACCAGCATGTCCCTCAAGGTGTCTTTGAACATGGTTCTTTGTTGGGTTGGTGTGCAGTGCTGTGCGCTGTCATCAGGAGACATGGCTTTCAGTCAGTGGTGTGTGAGGCTACATCATCCTCACTGTGCTACATGCAGGGAAACTAAGGCAGAGAGTTGACGACCTCTTCTGGGTCACACTGGTCAAGTCAGCTTAAACCTGGGTAACTTTTCTTGGATGTGTGGCTTCACGTGGGCTTGCAAACTGGCAGCCCCTCCTTCTGCAGTCCCCTGCTGTCTGGCCTACTTCTAGGACAAAGAGTCCACTTTAGGGCCTACTATTTGCATACCCAGAGGTAGGGCTCACACAGGAGAGGGAGGACAAGTATTCCCTCTATTGCTTTAACCCCATTTTTTAACCCCATGTTTCCTCTGTCACTTAACCCATTTGAAACTAATGACTTGGTTCCCTGGTGTCCTTGTTCAGGTTCTCATTGTCCTAATGGATTCATGAATGTGTATTATTCATTCGGTGTGTTTCCAAGCCTAAGTCGTCATTGCCCTAATTGTTCCACTCTTGCCTAATGGGAGCTTAGTCATGTTAGCTCCTGCATCTTTTCTGCCCCAAATCTCATGACCTTTGTTGGGTTATTCCCCCTTCACCTGGCATGACAGAATATTGTAGGGTTTCGTATAGGTTGGTATTTGCTAAAGGAACAGATATGATAGAATGTGCACACATGTGCGCACACACACACACGTACAAAGGGAATTTATTAAAACTGACTTACAGGTTGCAGTTTGATCAGCAATAGCTGTCTCACACTGCAGAGGCCTAGAATCCTATAGTCATTCAGTCCACGAGGCTGAATGTCTCTGCAGTCCCAGTCTGGCACTGGCGTCCTGGAGGATTTTTTTTTTTGGAGAGTTGTGGATCTTCAGTCTATGTTGGAATCTGGAAGAAGTTCAATCTCCTATACCCGAGGGAGTGCCACAGCAACAGGAAAGATGAACTTGCCTGCAAGAGTGAAGGCAAGCAGGCTAAAAGAGATGCTTTCCTTCCTCTGTGCCCCTTTATCTGCGTTGCCACCTGAAGATGCATTTAGAGTAGAGCTGAAAAGGCCCCCACAGGAGTGACCTCAGTGGCTTGGGTTTTAGTTGATTCCAGACATTGTCAATTTGACAACCAAGATCAGTCATTTCTCTGTATGCTTCTTGGGCCAGCTCTGGAATGGGCAGACTCTTCAAGGAGCTGTGACTGCATTAAAGGGGAAATGGTGTATAGAGACTACAAGGCAGGCTAGAAGCCTTTACTATTGAGTGGTTGTCTGGTGCCTCTGGAGCCTTCAGTGCACAAAGCTGAAAACTTGTTTAATTTTTCTAGACTAAGATGTGTTGAGTCGATCTATATGAACACTCTCAGCTGAAAAGGGTTTTTTTTCCTAGATCTAATCCATCTTAAATCTCAGAACTCCAAACTAAACCTATAGACAGCAACAGACAAGAGAAAATTTACTCACATATTTTTCTTCTTTCATAGTTCTCTTTTGTTCTTTGGATACCTCCCTAAAGAGGCACAATCAAATTCATGTTTCAACATCTTAGGTATTAGATGGAATAGTCATTCTCTCTTTAAACTTATTCAGCAAATCAATCAATAACCAGGTTTATTTATTTCATTTTGCTTTTGACTCTTGGGGCTGATTTTTTAATATTTAGATTTGCTTTGCAATTATATAAAAATACTTCTTTATTGAGGCTAGAGTGATAGATTAGCTGTTAAGAACTCTAACTGTTCTTTTCAGAGAACCTCAGTTTGATTCCTAGCACCCACCTGGTGGCTTGCAGGTGTCTGTAACTCTAATTCCAAGGGCTCCAATGTCCCCTTCTGGTTTCTGTGGCATTCCACACACGTGATGCACACACATGCATGCAGACACACACTCGTGCACATAAAATAAAAATAAGTAAGTCTTGAAAGAAAAGAATGGTTTCGTGGTTCAAACACTAGACCTACACATCAAGAGTATTTAGAGAACCCTGGCTCCATCCCCTTCTTCTCAGTCCCCATATAAAAAATAAGCCTAGCTTATACTTCATTTGAAAAGCAATACTATAATAGTGCAATTCTATGCCCATGCACTCAAATCATAATTTATTGGATAAACAGTAGCATATACCATGTACCAAATACTTTTCTCTTCCTGGCTTCTGAGACTATTTAATAATAAGTTTTTATTCTGGGTTGCAATTCCATTCTAGACTTTTCTTGATTAAGAAAATACAAAGGGAGAAAACCCTACCACATATTTAGTGTTTGTGTGTGTGTGTGTGTGTGTCTGTTTGTGTGTGTATGCACATGTGTGTGGAAGCCAGAGGGCAGCCTCAGGTGTCATTGCTCAGGAACCATCTACCCTATTGCTGTTTTTTGTTATTTTGAGACAGAGTCTCTCACTAGCCTAGAATTTGTCAAGTAGTTTAGGCTGGGTGGTCAGTGAACCTCAGGGATCTTTTGTCTCTACTTCCCTGGTGTTGGAATTATAAGCAGATCTCACAGGATGGTTAGAATTCAAGTACAAGTTTTATAAGAACCTGTGGGTGCTAGGGATGGAGTTCAGGTCCTCATTCTTACAAGACCAGCACTTTACAGACTGGGCCAACTCAGTCCCTAACTCTTTGAAATAAGCACGTTCACCCTAAAGTACTGATGGGTAACTGGGAAATGTCGGTTCACTGTCTGCCAGCCTGCAATAAATCACAGACTATGTGGCTCTTGATATCAGGTGTCTGGACACTCAGGACTCACAGGAGAACCACTGCTTTTCCTTCTATTCTCCCATCTATCCCTTAGAATAACTTCAGAATTAAGAAAAGTCACGTGAAGGAACTGACTACAGTGGCTTCGTGTCTATAATCCTGGCATTAGGGAAGCTGAGACAGGAGAATTGCTATACAGTCACAGACAGTCTGGATCATAGAGAAAGAGAAAGCCCATCTCAAAAACAGACCAAAGCAAGCAAAGCCACCAAGAAGCACGGGAAGCTCCAAATCTCCTTCATCCAGGTCTTCCTGGTGTCCACGCCTAAAATAGCACGGCACTGTTGTTTAAAAAAAAGGCAAAAAGCACCATTCACCATTAATATATTATTATTAACTGGACTTTGGATTTTATTTCTGTTTCATATTTCCCACCAATGTCCTGTTTTGGGATCTCATCAAGAATATAACATTGCCTTCTGTGTTTTTCCATTTTAAGTTGATCAGTGTTAAAAAAAAAAAAAGCACCACTGTTTTCTAGGAGGTAAGAGAACGAAAAGAACAGGTAGTGAACTCTTATGGGATGAGCCAGGGTTCGAGTATAATTCTCAGCAAACCATCCTTCTACTGGAGGACGTGCAGCTGGGGGAAAAGAGCTTCCGGAGGAAAGTGGTTAGAAAAATACTCTGCCAGTAAAGTACCTGCTACGTAAGTGCAAGGACCCAAGTCATTGCTGAGTAATTAGCACCCACGTCAAAAGCTGGCCATGGTGGCCTGTCCCTGTAATCTCAACACTGGGGAGGCAGAGACAGGAGAATCTTTAGGACTCACAGAGCCCCAGGTCCCAAGGGGAGACCCTATTTGAACAAACCAAACAAGGTAAATGGAGCCCAGGAAAAAACGATTTAGAATTGTCCCAAGGTCTCCATAAGCATGTACACATACATACATACACACACAAACACACACACACAGGTCTCCATACACATACACGCACACACAGGTTGCCATTCACATGTACACACACACACACACACACACACGATGCCAGAGTGAGGCCCATCTGGGTTTAAGACCCACTTTCTGTTTTATTTGCTGGTTGTGAGTCTGGAGTATCTTGGTACTACCGAGTCTTAGTTTTTCATGGTAACATTGGAACCACGTCTCTGCCTTACAGGGCAATAGAGATGTTTATAAATAACATATGTGAAGTGTTTGGGCCGTGATAAATACTCATTAAACGGGAAATGCCATTATCATGGCATTATTGTTAGGTGAGCCTTTAACTAGCACTCGGGAACTAGATGTCTGGCCATTTTCTGTCCAGAACATAAATCTCTCTTGTAAAACAGATATGTAATTTTCAGTCCACCGGCTGAGTGTGGGATAGCACTTCAGAGAGGCAGACTCTGGCTAAAGTGTCCCTAAGCAGAGATCCATTTGCATCTGAATCTGGGAAACACACAGGCACTGCCTGGCTTCTGTTTGGAAAGGAGGCTCTCTACCAACAGGCATTGACATTATCCTGCAGGAACATTTGAGAAAATAAACATCTAATAAGTCTTTCTCTCTCTGTCTCTACCTCCAACCCCCTCTCCTCCTCTGTGTGTGTGTGTGTGTGCTCACATGTATGTGTACATAATTTTGAAAGGATCATTAGTATTTTTAAGTATTCCTGACAAATCTATGGCTCTATTTTCTGTGACAACCATTGTGTAACATTAGTGCAGCCATTTTTTTCTGGTGTGTTTGTCCAGGTATGCTGTATGGAGTTTCCTCCTCCTCCTCCTCCTCCTCCTCCTCTTCCTCCTCCTCCTCTTCTCTCTCTCTCTCTCTCCTTTCCTTCCTTCCTTTCGTTTTTTTGCTAAGATACAAGAGAGTTTTGTGTCACTCTCAAAAATAGTACTTAAAAGTAGGTCAGAAAAAAGGTCATAAAAAATAGGTCAACTGCCATAAAATGGAACAGACGGAAGCAGGGTTCAACTACATAGACTTCCTGCTTAGACTCCAGAGGTGTCCTGAGAAGGACCCAAGGGCCAGCTGGTGGGGATGGTGATTGGTACAACAGGTGCTCTGTTGTACCAATCCCAGCCACAAGCACTTTCTTCCCCAGGAACAGAGAGTCACCAGGTAGGACCATGTAACTGATGTAAGCCCAATGGTGAAGAGGAAGCCTGGCATGCAGCTTCCCCACTCCAGACAGGTGAGTAAGCCAGTGGTTTCAAATAGCAAAACCACACTATTGGATCATGCTGTCGGCATTTTGGTGCAGAGGAACTGACGTGGACTCCAACTTGCACCCAGGCCCCAACCCAGGCCACCACAGCCTTATTCTAGGTGATGAAAAAGCACCCAGCTGGCTTCAGACGTGGGGGATGGCTGTCACCAGACTTTAACACTCTCTTCCTTAATGACGCCACAGTTTCCTGCCCACGGTAGATCCTTTTTCCATAAGGTACACAAGACTGTCTGCATCGCATACCTAAGAGACATGGGGTTTGCCTGATGCTGAAGGATTCTGATTTCTCAACACTAGATTTTGTAAGGTTTCTTGGCATCCTACTAGGTAGAATGGTCTCTCTAATACACAAGGCTATGATAAAAAATCAAATTTGATTTTGTCTCTGAGGCTCTGCCATGTGACTTTCTGAGTTATTACCAACACACATTTCTGGTTTCAAATTATTCTGACTCAGGCTCTCATCTAATTTTTCCATTGTTGGCAATATCCTCAAGTAACCACAAGCTTATCCATTGTCTGATTACTAGAACAAAACACGATTTGAGGTTGTGTGGAGCCTTAGGAGAGTTTCATTTTGTTAAAAAAAGAAATAGTACCAGAAGTAATAGAGTTAGTTAAAAATCAGGGGGTTTAGAATATAAAACATGCACAGATTGCAGCTCTCTGGAAATCAGGTCTGACTTGATTTGCGATGGTAATGGGCCTTAACTAGAATAATTAGGAAGGCTATTGGGACAGTGGCTTGGGAGAAATGAAATATTGTCCACTTATCTTTTTGGACCTCAGCAATAGACACACTTCCAGAGAACCACCCCTGTTGAATTTGGATCAGAAAATGATAGAAAAGGACGTTGGTAAAGATCCACAAAGAAACATGGCAGCACAGTGGCTCACATATATGCTCAACCAGCAATTTCAGTCCTTCTCTGTGTCAGCTCTGGTCAAGGCATGGTCCTATCAAAGAGTGGTCCAGACAGGTGCTGATGCACACATCCTTGTCTCATATGGCAGACAGGTGTGCGCAGTCATGACCATGGTTAGTGGTCAGCCTCAGAGGAGCAGTGCCTCACAGCTCAGGAGACAGGAAAAGGAAGTGTTCACTCATCCAGGTGTAGGAAGACATCACAGAACTGGTGCTGCCTGGGCTGGGGCCTGTGAGGAAGGATGCATGGGAAACCATCACATGGTAGGTGTTTTGACGATGCGAGTGGGATTAAAGGCTTTGGTGGTGTGGGGACACCAGCTTGGATGCATGCTGATCCCAGGGAACCTGTGTGCTGCATGAAGGAGAATGGAGCTAATTCTGAAGTTCGCGAGGACCCTGAAAACATGTCGGCCCCTCATGGGCATTGGAAATGGCGGGGCCACGGTAAAGGGTTCTGCTGCATCTGGAGTTGGTAGAGATGATCGTTTCAAGACCCTAGACTGGAGTGTTAGAGGAAGAACAGCTGGCACAACCCTAAAACCTCTGGATGTCTTGTTTGTCTGAGACAAGGTCTCCCAGTGTAGCCCAGGCTGACCTCAAACCCATAGCAATCTCTTATTTCAGCCTCCTGAATTCTAGTATTACGGGCAAAACCCCCCATGATGGGGTATCTGGGTGTCTTTTCTGGCTGTGTCTATGGGAGGGTTTATGGGAGGAAGGGGCCCCAGATAAGCATGTCCAGCAGGATGCAGAATGGAGGGAAATGTAGCCCATTACTGGGATCCAGGAAATGGACTGAAGGACTGAAATACCTTTTGTGAAGTCCAGACTCTCTGTCTCTGTCTCTGCATGTGTGTGTGTGTGTGTGTGTGTGTGTGTGTGTGTGTGTCTGTGTACCACTAGCAGGCCAGTCAGCAGTCAGGGTACAGTTTGAGGCCCACCCAGAGAAGCAGTGTCCCAAACTGCCTGTATTTGCCTCCCCCTTCCAAAGTGGCAACTAGGCCAGAGTTCCACAGAGGAGTTAGTGGTCTTTGCTGCAGAGATTGCAGCACACAAGGAAGCCCTACGTCTCCATTGGCCTTGTATAGACCCTTCCGGGAGCTCTGGGACCACATTTGGCCTTCTAACTTGAGAGAAATCAGGATTCTGGAACAGGCCCAGAGGACAGCAAAAATCCTGCTGCGGAGTGTGAGAATGGCAGTCGAGAGGCGTGTTTGAGAAAATGGGGCTGATCTGCCTAAAACAGTAAGGGTGGGGTAGGAACTGAATTCATATTTCAAGGGCAAGGATTAAGAAGCAATCATTCTAATTTGCCACTAGATAGATCAGGTAAGGAAGGAATTTTGTCACGGGTGTGAGGCTTGGCCTTCCATGCGGTTTTCTGTAAGGGAGATCCTGCCTCTTCCTCTAGGAGGAAACCTGCTGGAGACCAGACATGGAGACCCTGACTGAGCCCCAAAATACTTTCAAGTTTTCCTTAGCCCCAATAAACTCCAGCTCGCCTGGCCTTTGGGAGCCCATGTTACTTTTTGAGGAGCATGGGAACTCATATTCAGTGCTCAAGAACAAGGGAGATGCCTTTGGAGGAGACAGTCAGAAATCCTGGGAGCTAGAAACAAATACAGGCATGGATATTTGCTTTGGTAAATGTGTGCTTTTTATCGTGGTATAACAGATTACTTGCCTACCCCTCAAAGAATTTGATAGTTCAAAACACAAAGTGCATCATCTCACTGTGCATCATTCTGTGTGCCAGGAATCTGAAGGCAGCTAAGCTGAGGCATGACTTTGGTTCTTTCCTCAGGTTGTAGTCCTGAGCCACTGTCACCCAAACACTTGAGACTGGAAGAGTCACTTACAGAATAGCTCATTCATGCCACATTCAGATCCTGCTTCCTGACCAGTCTTCCTCCGCGGTGCTGCTTGAGCATCCTCGGGGGGTGTCTGGATTCCCCTAGGCTGGGTGACTTGAGCAAGGAAAGACTTGGCACTCACACATTCCAGCAGTCACCAAGGCCCAAAGGGGCTGCTCTGCTCACCCTGATTTAAGGAACGACTATCACTGAACATCTGGATCATTCTTGCAAACCCATCTCTTTTTTGTGGATATCCTGTTTGCCTTCCTACTCATTTTTGGGAGGGTGGGAGTCTCAAGGCCGAGAAATTCCAAGTGGCAGGTGATACATACAGATGGGGGGCCCTTTCCTTCTGTCGACTTCCCCTCAGCATCCATGAGTGCCCATCCACCATCATCCCACTTAAGTATTGAATCTGTGTGGTAATGGACTCTGGGGGTGGAAGGTCAGGGGTTGCAGCTGCCTGGAAGAGACTCCCTGGGGGCAGTCTGTTGAGGTGAAGACCTGGGTTCTAAGAAGGAGACAAATCTAAGACAACAAGCATAGAAAAATGGATGGTGTTTGCTGCAGGCTGAGAGGAGCAGGGATTTCAGTTTAAGAGATGGAATTAACAAGATTTCCAAGAATCTCAGTTGTGGGGCCATTGTGTTTGTTTACTTTCGCCTTGGGAACTGTGCTGGGAGAGAGAAGCTTTGTTGTGAGCTAGCTCAAGTTCCATCAATAGGTCAAGCTGCCCACACTGGAGAGCCTGCCTGTAAAATCTCAGCTCGGGAGAGTTTGCCTCCGTGCTTCCTCTCCTTGTACTCAAATGGGAATTGAGCTAAATGCAAGCTTGGGTAAGAAATAAGTGCCCCCTGTTCATTGTGAATGCCCAGGCTGTTAGACAAAAATAGCACACAGGAAACAGTATTGCAAAGGTCAATTCTTCTAGAAAGGAAGGGACAACATGCCATCTATCTGAAATTTTAATGAGTGGATTCTGGCCTCTGACCCCACACCATTACCTAACAATCCTGTATTGAATGCCATGTCGGCTTCCATTTCCTGTGAATGAGGAGGCAAAATTCCCATCTGAAGGGAGACCATCTGCCGGAGGCTAGCTTAGCTCTATGCCTAGCTGGCTGCAGTTGATGTATGTGTAGTTTTTATGGATGGAGTGGCAGCCAGGCCCATGCTTCACAGCCACGGTGAATCAGAAGGCTGGGAAGGCAGGACTTGGGGCTAGAGTTTCCTATTTCTCTTTCTACAATGAGTGGTTCCGTTCAAACACCAAAGACAGTCTTGGGGCACATTTGGCCTTTTGGAGACGGCTCTGCCAACTTCTGCTTCAAAAGAAGATAAGTTTATTATTATTTCTTACAGTAAAGAGCAACAGCAGAGTACTAAACAGCAAAAAGAAACCAATATTAAGTGAGTGTATAAAGCCCCCCAGCACACATGAAGAAACCCTTTCTGTGGTCAGTGGTTTGGGCTAACAGCTGAGTCCGTCCTAAAGCCATTATGTCCTGGTGACCTCAAAGGAAATAACCTCCAAGCTCTTTGCTTGGTGTTTCTGGTCTACAGAACAGCAGGATTACATAAACCTGTCCTTCTGGATCTTTCTCAGTAGAGCCCAAATGTAAAAGGCCAAAGGATGGATGTCTTTACTGAGTACCTTGGGGAGCAGGTGGGTGGGAAGTCTTTTGTATCAGGTCCTCAGGGCTAATACCTCTCGAGAGGTATGGCTTAGCCTACCCTAAGAGGGAAGGTTGGAACCCAGGGCCAAAGACATAGGCTGCCCCAATGACAGGTCTGAGACTGGGTTCTTCACTGTGTGGCTGTGGTAAAGTCAGTTGGCACGACTATACATTGAAGTGATATGATGTAGGTGACATCCTCTATCACAGATCATAAAGACCATACGTCATGCATAATAATGTAGTAATCAAACCTAGTTATCATGCACACATGGTGGTTTGCTGGATTCTACTCGAAGACTGAAAAAAGCCTGCCAAGTGTGGCGGTGCACACCTTTAGCCCCAGCACTTGCAAGGCAGAGGTAAGCAGATCCTGGTGAGTTCAAGGCCAGTGTGGTCTATATAGTGAGTTCCAGGACAGCCGTGGGGCTGTATAGCCAAACACCATCACAACAGAACGAAAAGACAGAACAGCCTTTGAAGGTGAGAGGTGTTTCTCTACAGCTTGATTTCCCAAGTCCCTAATGTAACATTGTCAATTCTGAATGAACATAAGGAAGTACACACAAGGCTGATTTCAAATGGTGCCTGTTCCCGGGCCTTGTTTCCAACTTGAACATGAAGTCGTTCACTTTGTAAGGTCCTGTGTCATATGTGAAGTGAGAGAGCGCCACTGTTGGTGGGAGGCAGCTGGTGAGTAAGGTGGGTTTCCAGGAGAGAGTAAGGAAGTCAGCCCTCACCAACTCCAGCACGAGAGGACCTTGTAGGATCAGAACACAATCTCTAGGGTTGGCCTGAACCTCAGCTGCTGTATAATCTTGCTGGAGCTTGGAAAACTGCAAGGTTCTGAGTTCGTTGGCCTGGATTGGGATGACATCCCCTTGAGTCCTTGTAATTCTAAGAAGTACCCGGGTTAGGAACCACGGTGGCTACCATTCTCCAGATGTCTTGCCTCTTTTGTCTGCCTGGCTCCTGCTGCTTCTCACATAGCTCTCAGGAGAAAAACTGTCAGGCAGAAGATGTGGGTACGGCTACGGCTCTGAGGTGAAGTGAGACCCTCCATCCCTTTGTTGGCACTTGCCTAGCTGTGTTCTGGGGGAGCAGCTCATTCTGAAGACATAAGGGGATGCCTGGCAATCGGCATTTTCTCTTCCCTGACCAGCCTTGCCCACCATCGGTTTTTGGGGGGAGCAGAATCTCACTTTATTGCCCAGGCTGACCCAAAACTCACGGTGTAGACCCTTCTGTTGGCCTCAAACTTGCAGTAATCCTCCTGTGTCAGGCCCCCAAACGTTAGGATTCAGGGAGCAAATCACTAAGCGTGGTTGGAGTCTGAATCTCTCTAACCAGCCTCTTAAGATCAGTGAAGTTGGAAGGTATCTGGGCCTTTTCCTGGGTCTAGACGACCGAAAGGAAACTTTAGCCAATCTATCAGCGTCAAAAACAGAGCATTACACCAAAAGCACTATGCCTAAGCGCCTGGTGCTGTAAATTCAATCTTATTCCTCAGGTGTGAGGTGCGGGTTTGGGGCCTTGGGACCCGGCAGCCAGAGTCTGCCTGGCTGTGCACCACATCCCAGACTGTTCCTCGCGTCCCGCCGGTTCCCGGCTAGCCAGCAGCTAACAGCTCAGTCATCCTTTCCAGCCTCAGTCTGGAAAGCTGGACCCCGCCGCCGCGTGTGCTCTTGGCTGCCCGCGCCTAGGCCCCGTGGCCACATCATCCTGAGGCTGGGAAGTGTGCGTTCCCGCGCCGTCGCCGCCACGGAGCCGGGTCTACGCCGGCGGCCCGCACTCGGTGTCCGGGACATCCTACATCCAGCCGCCCCCGGGAGTGGGCGGGACCGGGGCAGGCAGGGACCCCGGAGCGGTCTCTAGGACCCGCGGGACGCCG
>LOJH01006724.1:9773-32034 GCA_001685095.1 Ellobius talpinus | reverse complement strand
TTTATTAACCAATGAAAGTAACACATAGACAGATGACTCTCCTCCATCACATGTATCCATAAGTGCTACTTTCCTCATTGCTGTGACCAAATGCCTGGCAAGACTTAGAACAAGGACCACCCCTGGCAATTTGCAGCAGGACAAACTTACTTGTGTTCATGACTTGATGAGACATAAGCAAGATGGTGGGAGCAGCTGGTGACAGTGGCAGCAGGAATGTGAGGCTGCCACTCACAGCTTTACATACCAGGAAACAGAGAACTATTGGGCCAGAAGTAAGACTGGGGTATAAGTTTACCCCACCAGAATCCATTCCCCAGCTAGGCACCCCCTCCCAAAGGCTCCATGGCTGCCAAAAACAGAGCCACCAACTGAGGAGCCAGTGTTCACAAACAGGAGCCTGTGGGGGACATTGCACACCCACACTGACATCAAACCTCTTTCTTCTCATGCTGGTGTTGTCCCATCACACGCACAGACCACTTGCTTTGCAAATTCTTCAGCTAATGTGCATTCAGGATCCTTCTACTTTGGGGCTATTATAAGTAATAGCTCAGGGAGCATCTGTGTACAGACCTTTGGATGGACAAATGCTTCATCTCTCGGGGATATATCTAGAAGTAGAATTGCTTGCTGAGCTGTGTGGTCACTTATGTTTAACATTTTAAGAAACCATCAGGCTGTTGCTCAAAAAGTCTCCACCACTTTACATTCCCACAGCAGTGCATTGGGTGTCCAGTTTCACCACGTCCCCCTCAGCACATGCTACCATCTGTTACTATGATTCTACCCATGCCAGTAGGTGTACAGTAGGACCTCACTGTGGTTTTGACTTGAATTTCCCCAGTGACTTAAAATGTTGAACAGCTTTTCACATGCTTCTTGGCCATTTGTGCATCTTCTTGGCCATTTGTGTATCTTGTTGGAATAAATGCCTATTCAAACTTTTTCCCCTTTTGTAATTAACACTTTGTTATTGAATTGCAAGAGCTCTTTACATATTCTGATATATAACTTACAGAAATATAATTTATAAATTTTCTTATTCTGCACCATTTATCAAGTATATTTTTTAAGGGAGAAACTTTTAATTTAGATGAATCCAATTTGTTTTGTCACTTGTCTTCAATCATCTCTAACAGATGTCGATTATCTCACAGGGGTCTCAGAGACTGTTGGTTACCTCACAGGGGTCACGGAGACTGTTGGTTACCTCACAGGGGTCATGGAGACTGTTGGTTACCTCACAGGGGTCATGGAGACTGTTGGTTACCTCACAGGGGTCTCTGAGACTGTTGGTTACCTCACAGGGGTCATGGAGAATGTTGGTTACCTCACAGGGGTCATGGAGACTGTTGGTTACCTCACAGGGATCATAAAGACTGTTGGTTACCTCACAGGGGTCTGGGGGAGACTGTTGGTTGCCTCACAGGGATCATGAAGACTGATGGTTACTTCACAGGGGTCTCGGAGACTGTTGGTTACCTCACAGGGATCATGAAGACTGTTGGTTACCTCACAGGGGTCTCGGACACTGTTGGTTACCTCACGGGGGCCACAGAGACTTGAGCCTGCTTCCTCTTCCATGCTTTGAGTTGTTACATTTCAGACACAATCGATTTTCAGCTGGGTTTCTATTTGTGCAAAGGTCCCTTACATTTCACTGCCCTTGAGGTCTAAACTCAGGTTTCCTCATGGGACAGAAGTTTGCTTGGCCCAGCTCTCAAGAAATGCTGCTGCCACCCCATCAGTCACTCCTCTCTTCTGCTTACTTTGTCCCACATGTCACAATTTCACCCCTTCTCAACATAGTCACCCTCTTGGTACACTGTCCCCCTACTGTCATAGGTCAACTGCATAATTCTGTTCACCTCTATGCAAGCATGAGTCCATCCATGTATGAGTCATGGCTTCCCACTCTCCTTCTACTGGTCCAGGCCCCAGTCCTCTGAGACCAGGTTTGGGTCACTCATTCTCATCTCCAGGGTGAGTCTCGTCTCACTGGCATCTACTCCATATTCTTCCCAGGGCCTGCCTTGCATTCCATCCACCCTAACTCCAAGCCTTCATCATCAGGCTTCCAAAAAGGCTCCTTCCACATAGGTCATTTGTTGGACTAGCTGAACCTATCACACAGTCTACACCAGTGGTTCTCAGCATGTGGGTCACGACCCCTCACAGGGGAAGCCTGAAACCATCAGAAAACACAGATATTTATATTATGGTTCATAACAGTAGCAAAATTACAATTATAAAGTAGCAACAAAAATAATTTTTCAGTTGGAGGTCACCACAATATGAGAAATTATATTAAAGGGTCACAGCATTAGGAAGATTGAGAACCACTGATCTACACTACAGTTCACCCAACTGGGGCTGCACATTGAACTCAGTTAAAGATACAAATCACACTGCCTGGGCCCAGGCCCAAACTCTCCCTTCACAGGCCTGAGGTGGAAAATGCAGAGTACTGTTAAGGAACTGCAGGTGGTGACGTCATCTCTGAGAGACTGAGAGCCTAGCCAGAAGGTCCCTAACCAAACGTCCAAACACTGGAACAACTCCTTCCAGAAACATGATTCCAGACCATCCTGCAGAGCTCTGAAGCTGGGATAAGAACATGTGTGAGAAGCTCCCAGAGTTGGTGAGCAGGACTTCCGGGCCACCCCACATAGCCCTTACTAAACTCATCCCAGGCGTCCTTTTATTTGCAAGGCCACTTTCTCCCCTGTGCAGGCAGGCAGATGATGATGGTCCACACAATTCTGCAGTAGTCATATAATTCTAGCATTTTTAAAGATGCACTGACATGCAGCACAGGCAAGCAATGCCAGAAACATCTTGAACTCATGGTACATTTTTATTTTTATTAAATTTTCATCACATTTAGAAACCTTTTGCTACTACCAAAATTTTCAAGACCTCCACATGCCATATATGTCCATATGTGGTCACAACCCACAGTTTAAGAGCTGTTCTGAGTGGCCCTACATGGCCATAGCTTCTGAGCCATCCATGTCAGTGTACCATGACTCCAAATTCTGGCTATAGTTGCCAACAACTGTGAGTTCTAAGCATGGGTAGGGAAAAATGGACTAGCTTACTGTGTTATATACAACATCATATTTCACCTAGAAACAATACAAGGTCGTGATTGTACTATCCATCTTTATAAGTTTCATAAGGTTCAGAGAGGTAAAGTTACATACCATGATTACACAGCAAGGACATTAACCATAAAGTCATCTGTAAGAGGAGACTGTACCTACGTCCCAGGCTGCCCTGACCAGAATAATCACACAGAAACTATATTAACTACACCACTGTTTAGCCAATAGCTTAGGCATATTCCTAACTAGCTCTTCAAACTTAAATTAACCCATTTCTATTAATCTGTGTATCACCAAGAGGCTGTAACCTACCAGTAAGGTTATAGCATCTGTCTCCTTCGGCAGCTACATAGCATCTCCCTGACTCTGCCTACTCTCTCTATATCTCTGTTCAGATTTCCCGCCTGGCTTTATTCTGCCCTGCCACAAGCCAAGGCAGCTTCTTTATTAACCAATGGTAATAAAACATATTCACCGCATGCAGAGGGGCATCCCTCAGCAGTTGTTACTATACAGAACGGCTAATATGGCTCTCACCACCCAGCCAGATGACCTGAGCCCCATGCCTGGGATGCACATGGTGAGATACAAGGACCAACACCCTAACCACTTGTCTTAGTTTGCTTAGTCTGTTTACTCAGGAAGGAAAGGGTTTAGTTCAACTTACTCTTCCAGGTAACAGCCCATCATCAAGGGAAGTCAGCGCAGGAACTGAAATGGACCCCACAGAGAAGCACTGATTCCTGGCTTGCTTTTTCCAGATTGCTCAGCTGCTTCTCCACATAGCCCAGGCCCACCTACCTGGGAATGACATCACCCACCATGGGCTGGGCCCTCCTGTATCAATTAACAATTTAGAAAATGCCCTCACAGACCAATCTGGTGGAGCCAGTTCCTCAGTCCCTCTTCCCAGATGACTGTAACTTGTGTCCAACTGGCAAGAACCAACCAACACAGCCACTACCCAATGCTGCCTTCCTGGGGTTACAGAAAACCCAGCAGAGCAAGCGCCTGGTAATCAAGGAGGAAAGTAGTATCAGGTATCTTTACTCTGTAAGTACATTTTATAAACTTTATAAATATGTGAACCTCTATCAGAAGAATGTTTGCCCAAGGTCAGCCACTAGCAGAGTTAGGAACAATCTAGAGGCTCCAAGGCCTGTTTTCACTGCACTGTACCATGCTTGCTGATTTCCCTGGCCTTGGGAGGCAACAGACCCTGCTCAGTTTTGTTCATATAATAATTGCTTTGTCCTTCCTCTGTTGAAGGTCTTTCTCCTCTTCTCTGGTTAGCTAGGGCTCAAGTGGTAATTCCCAACAAGTGAGTTAATTTTTAGTCTGGTGTAAAGGACCAAAAGCAATGGACAGGAACAAAGAGATGGTTCCTCTAGCAAAGGAGCTTGCTCCAAACAAACCACAGAAAATTGCCACAATTTCATACACTTTAATTTTTAGACCATCTTCCTATAATTTATGCAAAAATAGTACTTCTGTGGCCATGTTCACACCTCGAAAGGTCAGGTCTTAACTAGGAAACATTATATTGTAGCTCTAGACCATGGGACATAGGAATCTTCAGTCACATAAACTTTGCCAAATGTCACACACCTAAGGGAGGACCAGGGAGAGGCTCAAGTGCAGGTGACAGGAAGAAAGGACACAGTACCTGCTACCTGTATAAGGGAGCATCTCTGCCAGAAGCTGCCTGCTGTTCAGCAACTAGAGATTGGCCAGCACCTCAAGGCTCAGTGACAGCAGTTCTCCTGTTGGGGGAACAGTGTGGCCCAGACGTTCTAGGCCACTATTCTGCTGGGCCTTCTGCTGCCCAGACCCAGATCAAACAAATCTCCCACTAAGAGATCAGATGTGTTGTTCTTTTTAACACTCCATCTTGGGTATATGACAAAAGACAAGGGACAGTCACTAGAGAGGCAGACCATTTCAAAGACATCCCAAGCCTATGGGGTGAATTTGGGACACATCTTGAGCCCATTTCTTGTTGCACTGTCACCCATTCTCCCAGCATCCCTTGCTGCAAGGGAACAGAAATGGGATCCCAGCTTATGTTGGTCAGAAGTCATCACTGACATCTGAGAAAACCTAATTAAGAGAAGAAGCATGTGTACTGGCCCATGATTGCAGGGTTTCTATTCCATCATGGTCGAGAGAACATGACCAAGCAAAGCAGCTCTGATCATGGAGGACAAGGAGCAGAGAGACATAATGTCTGTGCTAGCAGTATTTCTCTTCCTTCACCTTTTATTTCATCTGACTCCCAGCCTGCACTCATGAGGGTCTCCGCCTTTAGTCAATTCTCTCTGCAAATTCACTCACAGACACAGCAAGATGTATGCCTTTCTAATCTCCTAGGCAGCCCTCAGTCCAAATAGCTTAATACATTAGCACTTTTTTTCTTGCACTGCAAAATCATTAAGTTTTTATTTAAAAAAAATCAGGCAGGACATGGTCTTTAAGCATCACACCACTAGAGACATTTTTCAAGTATTCAAGGTTAATCCCAAGTCTATTGGATGGGCTTCTGGCCAGGTGAATAGTCAAATGGAAACAAATGAGAAGGCAAGCACCAGGTCCTACCCCAGGGAGCAAACACTGTTTATACTCCCCAGCCTTGTAGTACCATCTGTGGAAATGCCTGTAGCATCTGGATGCTGGTGTCACCCATGAGATGTAGCATCATGAGGGATGATGGCAACAAGGGTATCTTCTCTTCTCTGGTACCCAGATGCAGTGTGGCTGAGCTCTTCCCACTGAAGGAAGTGGTGTAAACCAGTACTAGTGTCACTGCATGAACCAACCTCATGTCACCACAGGTGCAGATGCCATGCTGTGTAGGACCTGGAGTGCCTTTGCCATAAGATCCTGGGGTAACATTGCGGTTCTGACTCTGAACTTAGTCCCACTGTGTATATACCTGGCACACCATCTCCTCCTGGCTCTACTACCTGGGATGTGTGACCTAACTTCTGACCCTCAGTTGTCTCCAATGAAAAATGGAGACAACCAAATTCCAACAACTACTAGATCCTCCAACTAACTATGCAGAAGATCCTGTAAACAAGGAGTCTCCATGTGTTCTTTTCCCCTGACCTTTATTATTTTTTTTCATTTTGTTTTGTTTTGTTTTTCGAGACAGGGTTTCCCTGTGTAACAGTCCTAGCTGTCCTGGAACCAACTCTTGTATACCAGGCTGGCCTCGAACTCACAAGGATTCACCTCCCTCTGCCTCCCGAGTGCTGGGATTAAAGGCATGTGCCACCACCACCCAGCTGTTCCTCTGACCTTTATTCTAATATTGTCATGTAATACATTAGCTTTTTTTCTTGCATTGCCAAATCATTCAAGTTTTTGTTTTAAAAAAAGTCAGGCAGGACATGGACTTTAAGCATTACTCCACTAGAGACATTTTTCAAGTCAACAATGATCTACTCATAACACTGCTGGGGTCTGTTTGATCGATGAGCCATGAAGGCATTCACTGAGTCTGTCATTCTAGCCAGTATTCTGAGGTCTACAATGGGATGTCACTGTCAGAAACAGGCAAAAATTATTGCAATGAAATTTCCCCTGAACATACTGGTCCCATAATCCTTTAATATCCATTTCTAAAATACTGTTGAAGACTGCCAATGTGGCTCAGTTGGTAGAGTGCTTGTCTGATATACACAAAGCCCTAGGTTCAGTCCCCAGTGCTTGAGAGGTGACGTCAGGAGCATGGAAGTTCAAGGTCATTCTCTGTTATATTGCAAGTTTGAGGTCCAGCCTGGGCTACAGGAAAGCCTAAAGATGAATGAAAATCATGCCAATGAGCAGTTGTGTCACTAGAGTGGCCCCTCTTGCATGTGCAGCCTGTGAAGCACCTGGAGAGTTTGCCCATATACTATTTGTGTGGCCTTTGTGTGACTCTGATGACAGCTAGGATATCTTCAGAGAAGTTTGCTTGATCCTACAGAGGACATTCACCTTTCTGATGAACCAGGCATGTCGCATAGGAATTCATTCTGAGATTTTGCCATTCACCATCCTCCAGTGTTTAAAAATAGCTACAAAGTACTGAGAAATGTCAGGTGCCAGGCATTTATTTAGACAGGTGAGTTCTGAAATCATGGAGTTTAACCAGAAGTGAAGAGGGACAAGTAGAGAAATATTTATCTTTAACTATGAAGGCTACAAAGTGGCAGAAGCCCAGGAAGCATCAGGGCACACTGGAGCCAGGGACCTACCTGAAAGTCACACAAAAAAGGTTCCAATGTGTCCCCATTATTCAAACTCGCATGAAAAATCAATACTCTTAGCTAGTATTCCCCTGGCTACATTCTTAGCTTGGTTGAGAGTATCAGATAGCTTTTGGGGGTCTCTGAACACCGGATCACATCAGCTGAGAATGACCTGGGAAGCATCAGAAACTCTGTGAAGGTCAAGAGGAGGAAGGTGATACAAACAGAGCTGTGTGGTGTGGCCATGGTTCAAGGTGGATAAGGGACAGGAAGAGAGGCAGCCCTGTCAGATGGCTCTATCAGTATCTCAGTGGACACAGGAAGGATGGTTATCTGTATGTGTAGTCCAACAGAGGCTTCACTTTCTAGATACATCTCTGATTTCTCATGACTATTACCCTATCTCTCAGTATAGAAATCCTAAGTATTGTGCAATCCAGATGTAGGCTAAGAAATAACTTATGCTAATTAACCTAATTAATAATTATTTTACCCACTGTAATGGGTAGAAAAAATATATACCATAAAACTACCAGGATGCCTGCCAAGAAAATTAAATTATCAACTAAATTATTGGAAACAGTATTTAAAACAGCTGTTGATCCACCAAAAATCTAGAGAATGTTGATTTGTTTTACTTTGTTTAAAAATCCCTTAAAAGAGAATGTTGTGTGCTCAATTCACTCATCTCAGAAACTTCTCTTAAGCCAAGCTGACCTGCAAGGAGCCAAGTCCCTCAAGATGGACAAAGATCTACAGTCACCAATGAGGACTTGCAGGACTTTAAGTGAAGGTCAAGGCCAAGGTGGTTTCTCCTAAGCATTTTAAGACTTTACCATACCAATGCTGACAGTAAGCGGGACCAGTGTGCAGGGACAATGGTTGTGCTTACCCTGTGTCTTCCTGGAAGCCTTCCAACTCATCGCGCTGTTCCGCCAGCGTGGCCTCCAGATCCAGGTAGGCACCATTGTGGGACAGCTGCAAGGTACAGTCATCGAGCTAGGAGAGAAGGAAGGGGTTAGTCCCAGTTATCTCCTCGGGTGGGGACCAGGTACCGTCGACTCACCTTAAGTTGCCCCCATGGGCTTTTTTTAAAAAAAAAAAAAAACAAGCATTACTCTGAACCGTGATGCGTAGCTGAAGGAGCAAATACACTAGTGTAAGCATAATGGAGCCGAGCAAGTAGACAGAAGCATCTGTCAGATGGCTGGCAGTGGCCCAAGTTGTTAAGGTTCTGAAGTGGTAATTACCAGCATTTTGTTATATTTAGAATGATTACCTACACTTAAAAATTATTTTGCCAAAGATTAAGATTAATATTATGAAAAAAGCAAGTATACAATGTCATGTTTGACTCCTTGAGTTGTTGGGATGCCTCTTATTGTTCATCTAGTTGGTGAGTCAAGACTCTAACTGAAAAATGCAGGCAAGCATGGCGGCTCCTGGCTAAAATCGCAGTACAGTGGGGCGGAGGCAGGAGAAGAGGGAGGAGAAGTGTACTGACGGTCACAACTGTCGTCCTGGCCACTGGGACTCATCAGCTCCATTTGGAATGTCCAGCATTATTCCCAGAAGTCTCAGTGAACACTGAACTTTCTTTTGTGGTCATCAAGGCCTTCCAGGGATCTGCCTCAACGTGCTCTGTGTCAAGCCCCAAATAATGACAGGAAACCCCACAATTTTCTCAGACTTTGGCAACAAACAGATCCTCAGCCCTCAGCCTAACTGCCTGACCCCGCCACCCCCTCCTCACATTCCAGGCGCCACTAACTGCCACCATTTCAAAAACACCATTTTAACAAAATTATATATCTGACACAAGCAGGGCACCAAAGAACACAGAACAGCTTCCTTCCCTCAGAGATACGGTGTCATTGAATGAGTGGGACAAACAGACTGTAGATTAGAGTAAGACACAAGATAGACCAACTGCCAGGCAGTGGATGCTCTTCCTTAACTTATTCTCCAGTGACTGCTTCATCAGAGATGCCAAAACCCTCCATAATATTGCCCAAGTCCCCACCCAGAAGAAGACTATCATTGTTTCATAGCCAAATGTCACCAACTTGATCCCCTAACTAAGGGGTAAGCAAGCCCCTATGCATTTGTGCCAGTGAATCTCTCAACTGAAAAAGAAGAGGTGAGCATGGGCCTTTAGTCCTCTAAGAGGAACATGTGGGGTATGTGCAGAACAACCAGGGGATGAGAAGCAAACTGGGATACTGACTATCCTGGGACACATTGCCTTGAGGGCATGGTGTGTGTAGTGGCTAAGATGCCAAGGGAGCCAACATACTGCCAAAGCGATGCCATAATGCACATCAGCCTCACCATTACACCCAAGACACAAGATTAATATTTAAACTATCATCATGCGAGCCAAGGAGCATAGATAAAATGCATTGGGGCTAGAATGGCATAGATTTCTCCTAGAAAGTTCAGAGATCTGAGGTCAGCTTTGGGTCTCACTTTCACAAACTCGTAAAAGCCTGTATTAGTTACTTTGCTCACTGCTGTGACAAAAATACTCAGGGAAAGGTTTGTTTTGTCTGGTGGTTTACAAGGGAACACTCCATTAGGTCCGGGGAGGTATGGACGTAGGAACAAGAAGCAGCCAATCTCTGCATTCAGGGAGGAAGCAGAGGGGTGAATGTACCACCTCAACACACTTCCTCCTCCTTTTTGTTTGGTCCCAAGACCCGGGGATGGGACTACGCCCATTCAAGATGGGGCTCCCTTCCTCAGGTAAACCTTCCTGGAAACATCCTAGAGAACAAACTCAGAGGTGTGTCTCCCTGGTGATTCTAAATCAAGTTGCCCACAAAGATTAGTCATTTCAACCTCAGCAACGATTACTAAGTCACAGTTACAAACTTTTAAAGCAAACACCCAAAGCCAAGGTGTAGAGGCAACAGGGAAAGAAAGGCAAATTTTAAACTGGTTGTTCTAAATATGCCGGCAGAATATCCAAGCTTTCCTTACTGAAAGACTCAGGCATTTCCCTGCCAGACCGAGTCCCTGGCCTCCATTATGGCTTAGGGGGAGCAACCTGATCTCTTGCCTTGGCCTCTCATGTCAAATGTCCTCCCAGATGACTTAAGGGTCCTGGAATTTCCTGACTCCGACAATTTTCATGTCAACCCTGATCCCCTGGCAGCATGTCCCCTGCACTCCTTTCTTGGCTGAAAGTTTGGTGGCCAGGACACTGTCGGGCACTTCAGGACATAAGACAAAGCAGGGAGCCATGTGGGGAGATAGCGTTACAGCACTATTATAGTAGGGTGGCGATTAGGGAATTTAGGGGCAGTGACAGTGGCGTGGCTGAGAGACTTCAGATCAGGTTGCCTGCTGTCAACCTGTGGCCAGGGTTCTGGCAGGGATCAAGCTGCTCAGAGGGAGTCAATCCCAGACCCACAATAAAGGTCCTTCCTTGACATCTCCTGAATGGGCCACTCCCCCCTGCTGCCCCAGTCAAAACACGCCATTTAAACAAGCAGCCTGGAGATATAGAAAACTCCCTCTGCTCCTTATTACAGATGCCTCACCAAGTGACTCTGAGGTTCTTTTGACCATTCCTAACAAAGGCAGTGTACTCCAAAAGGGCAAGCTCACCATTCCAGAAAAACCTCAACCATCTGAAGAAAGGCTGATGTCATGTCTCGATTTATATATTCTTTCCCTCTACCTAAGCCAGCGAAGTGGTGTGTTGCTGGGGTGGTTTAATGATTATCTGGGTTCTGGCAGCAAATCTTGAGTCTAGTCTAGGCAATAAAATTTCTGTGTAACCCTGAAATAGATTTGAACAGAACCCTTCTATAAATATGCACAATGCTACCATTTACACTAATTCTGTAGCTGCATAGAAATGAGAAAATATGTAGTTTAACAATAAACTTCACCATTTAAAGAAAATCTCAAGTGAGCCTCACTCACTTGTGTCATTTGGCGGAACCCTCTTGTGCTCACATCCCCACCCTCCCCATGTGATCTGTACAGCAACCTGGAACCCAAGCTGGCCTGCCTGTGTCTTGCTTCTCATGGGTGACACCTGATGTAGCCTAGCTGACAACTGCAGGCACTCACTCCCAGGAGCTGGCCTCCCTTCTGGTTATTGGAATCCCGCCACTGAGTGAGGCCAATATAGATTGTCAAGCTCCAGATGATCCAACAGCTGATGACAGACACATGAGACAACCCAATAGAAATAGGGAAACAACCCTAAGCCAGCACTTCCCTGTAGATCGTAGATCGTTTGGCTTCAGGGTAACTTCGTGGTTGTCAGTCTCCTATCTCCATGATCTGTCAACACAGACCACCCATCCACAGGTGACAGGTAGGGCAAATCTGACCATCAGAGTTCCCAGAGTCTGGATGCTGGATGGGGGGGGGTGACGGGGGGAGCTACCACCACAAGTTGCCCACTAAATGTACTGTGGTATGACAAGCTCAAACAGGGCCATCCTGAGATGGTACACAGAGCACACAAATCTAACTTTGACCCTTCCTGAGCTAAAATTCCTGCTGGGGACAAAGGACAGCAGCAGGTACTGAGTACAAGAGACCTGAAGCACTAAGGAATTAGGGAGCAGTGATTCCAAAGCCCCTCCCAGAGAAGTGAGAGAAAGCAGGCACGCCAAGTCCCTAGGCCCCAGAGCTCACTCTACTGTTCCGCCTTACTCCTCTTGCAAACTTCAGAGTAAAAGATGACAATAGTGTGGTTTGAATGTGAATCTTTAACAGGCTCTCATGATTAAACACTTGGTCTCCAGCTGGTAGCATTTTGGGAGGAGGTTGTGGGTCCCTTAAGAGGTGGGGCATACAACACCAGGTATGAGAAGCCCTCTTTTTAGTTACTGATCATGGTTTTCAAGAGACTCTCCTAAAACACACAGGATGTGGGTATCATGCTTGGTTGCCACCCCCACCCCTAGAGATGGAAGTTTAGGCCCTATTGTTGAAATACCATGCACTTCAGACACAGGGCTGGGAGACCCCTGAGCTGTAACTGACCTGAATGCCTCCTCCCTGAGCACTCGCTTTCATGGTACCCAGAGGGCACAGTGCAAGCTTCTGAAGCAGGGAAACAACCAAGAGTCCTACCTACCACAACGAATCAGAATGCAGGTTTATGAAGCCCTGTCCCAGTAAATACATCTACAAAGTAGTCTGGCACCTAGGGGAACATTGTAGAAGAGGGGTGGAAAGATTATGTTATGAATGTACTTTCTTTGAAAGTGGCTTGATTTTCCTTCCTCAGGAGCCTAGGTAAGCTATTTGTGATCACTAAGCCGAGGACTCAAGTAGCTTCCAAATCAAGTCCTAGACTTACAGCTAAACTAAGACGAGCACATGACCCACACACCAACAGCAAGAACCTCGACCAGATTCCTTGAGAAGACAAAGGAGCGAGTTTTAGGAAATGGTAACACATAGACAGGAAAGGAAATGACTCTTTATCTTTAAATAACAGGAAGTATTGTAGTAGGGAGGTCGCTTGTTTGTTCCTGGCTGTTTAGCCCCCCAAAAATCACATAGAAACTATATTATTTAAATCATTGCTTTACCCATTAGTTCTAGCTTCTTATTGGCTAACTCGTACATCTTAATTTAGTCCATTTCTATTAATCTGTGTATCGCCACATGGCTATTGCTTACCAGCAAGGTTCAGCGTCTATCTCTGGCAGTGGCTCCATGGCTTCTCTTCCCCTCCTCCTTACTTCTCCCAGCATTCAGTTTGGTTTTCCTTGCCTAGCTCTACTCTGCCCTATCACACAGGCCAAGCCAGCTTCTTTACTCATTAACCAATAAAAGCAACACATAGATAGAAGGACCTGCCACACCAAAGTATATTAGACTTTTTCATTCAAAAAGCTAGAATGCATTGGCTTACATAGGTATGATGTCCTGTGGTCTACATTATTTTATTCAAATTGAAAAATAATTCTATCACTTCACTGCTCCAGGAGAGAAGGGGAAGGAGGGTGACAATACAAGGTAGGGAGGTGAGGGAGACCGAGTGACTGATCCAATATGGAAGTGTCCAAGACGGAAGCAAAATCTTGAATTTCTTGCCTGAGCAAACTAATAAGTAGACATACTTACCAGCATGAAAAACACCAAGTAAACACTGTGTGGGACCAGGGGAGAGCTGGGATTTCTCTTTCTGACCTATTTTATCTATTATTTCTAAACAAATGGAGGCATTTGGAGTTATTTAAGAGAGACATACACGAATTTTATTCATCTTTTCAAAGAACCAAATTTTAATTATACTATTTTTCTCTGTTGTAAGTTTTCTTTCTTCTTCATTCACTTTGTGGTGTGTGTGTGCATGAGTGTATGCACATGGGGTATCTGAGGGAGGTGTTTGGTTTAGTGTCTTTTTAAGATGTATTTATTTCTATTTCATGTGTATGTTTACCTGCATGTGTTTATATGTACCACATGTCTGCAGTGCCCAGAGTCCAGATGAGGACATCAGAACCCCTGGAACTGTAGTTTCAGATGGCTGTAAGCCACCATGTGGATGCTTAAGTCAGCACACCCCATCTTTCCTTTCTCATTTACATCCCCCAGCAAGCAGCTTCATGGTGACATGCTGATGGCCCTGATATTTCACACTGATGCCTTTCCCAGCTGACATGATGAAGAACAGGACTAGGAAAGGTTGTCACCAAGCACTGTCCCCAGGACTCTCTGCCTAGGCTACATAATATAGATCCCATGAGAAAAGAAAATGGAGGGAAAATGAGAGACTTACGTGCATCTGGTAAGGGACTTGTATTGGAGCATTTAAGAGACTGTGACAGCTGAACAGCAAAAGGGCAAATAACCCCATTTAAAAGTAGGCAAAGGAGTTGAACAATCATGGACTACCATTTACCACAGCCTGTGGACTCTAGGCTGTGAGCCAGGGATAGCCAGCTGCTGGGGAGCTCCTCTGATACCCTTACATGCCCTCATAATAAGATTTGTAGAATATAGCCCAGAACCCCAAGACTCTTTAACCTGGAGTGTCTACCATCCATTGTCAGTGGTTCTCAAACTCCAGTGCCTGCTGGAACACTGGATCACATCTGAACATTGAAATTATATGGGTCAAAGCAGCTGGATCCTAGGGATCTATATAATTCAATCCCACCATTACTTGGTGAATAGATCCAGGAACCTTGGGCTCCAGTCTGAGAAAACAGATAGAGATAATACTGTTAGATTCCTTGAGGAAAGAAGTAAGCCAAGAGCAAATGTTGAAGCCCTAATTTCTTTGGAACTTGTTCCTCTTCTCCCAGTCTTTGGCTCTCCTTCCACTGCCACCACACAGCCTCACGGGTTCTTTCTAATGAGCAAATACATCCCCGGGATCCATCTGTGGGTATCAGGCTAACACCCAGCAAAGATGCACTGGGATCCTTGGAAACAGGCCAAGCCTCCAGCTCCACCTGGTACCCGTGACCAGGCCCAGGAACAGAAGCCACACCTCACAGAAAGTCCAGTTGGCTGCTACTGTGAACTTCTAGGAAATGCTTTCAATAATTCTAGAAGGCGAGCTGCCTGCTATCCAGGAAACCTGCACACACGAGCTTGTCAGAGCATCCTCAGAAGAAAAGAAAACCAGTCCAGTACTCATTATCACAGTTGTGAAACAACAGAGGTGGGCAGGTGTCACAAGCAGTTCTGGGCCTCGCCCAGTGTGGCCACCTTGACCTTTTACAATAGGTATGGTTAGTTGCCAATAGGTAAGAGTAAAGAGAACATACACTGAACCCCAGGTTCGGCATTCGCAGGAAGAACAGAGCAATGGAGAGCCCCTCAGATTCCTCCACCACACTTCCTTAGATACGGCGCACACTATCTGAGTCTCCAGGCCACCTGCCCACCAGGCTCCTGTGTGCCATAAGTCTGTACCACGACTCAAGAGATGCAATAACTCCCTATCCTCAGACCCTGACCGCATGTCAAGTCTCTTCATTTGTTTTGAGCTGTCTGTGACACCATATGCTATGTACACTCAGCCCCACACCTTCTCAAAAAAAAAAACCAAGCAAGTTTCAAATCAGCAGCAAGAAGTCAGCCACGTCCTTACTCTATTCCCATGGTAACTCATTAACTATATGACCAGACAGCCCCAGCTCAGTGATGAGTGAAAATCCCACCACAAAACAGCTCTGCAGAGTTCTGCAGAGGTTCCTGCATGTGTGTTGTCATGAGATCCTCGGAGCCCCGGTGCTTAGGTCAGCATGCACCTCCTGCCCTCTCTCATTGACATCTCCACAGCCAGCAGCTTCACAGCAGCAGGCTGATCACTCTGTTTACAGGACCCCGCCTTCCCCAGCAGATATCATGAAGTAAAGGACTAAGGATGGTTTTCACCAAACGCTGTGCCCTGTAATCTCTGTCATAACTTTTTCAATTCACTTGAAACACCTATAGGCAACGTGTACCTCTAAATGGCAAACTGTACATGTTTAACTGGGAGACAATAAAGGAAAGGGGAAGAGAAGGGAAAGAGTGAAAAGGGGAGGGGATGGGAGGGGATGGGAGGAAGGAAGGGGGAGAAGAAGGAAGGGGCAGGAAGAGAGCAAACACTGCCCGCTCAAGAACAGAATGCCCATCTCTGAGAAAGAAAGAATTCTCCTCCAGCCCTCCATCCAAATAGGTACACAGAGGGGACAGCTAAAGTCCTCACAAAGCCTCTCCGCTCAAAGCCATAATGCTCCCAAGTTAGTTACCTAATAAAAGAAAAGAAAAACCCAAACACATAGTCATCTCTAATCAGTGTCTCAGACAGGCTGGGGAGAAAATGTGGGCTCTCCTAGTGGGAGATTCGTGCTGTGTGGCAGCGTGAGAAGGGTTAGGGCCACAGCCAGCTGTGACGTATTTACAGGCCAAACTCACTAACTTCTGTAGCTGAGGCGAAAGCTATTGGTCTGTAACTCTAGAAATGTACCCAGTAAGAGCACTGCTGTCTGAGGAGTCTCACCATTGACACAAAATAAAACAATTGGACCTAAGATTGCTGAGAATTAAGTCTTGAGAATTAATGAAATTTTGTAACTTTGTTTATTGTTATTATTATGTATATAAGTATATGACATGGGCAGGAAGCCTGTGAAGGTCAGAGGACAGCTATGTGGAGGCTAATCTCTCTTTCCCCCTTTATGTGGGCTCCATGAATGAATCCAGGTAGACAGGTTTTTGTTTTATATGGTATTTCCTTTACCCACTGAACCATCTCACCCACCAATAATCAAAGTTTTAATCACAGTATATATTTTACTGTGAAATTTGAATTTTTAGATTATCATCTGTGAGATTTAGACTCTCCCTCAGTCATAGTATTACTACCCAGAGACACTTGACAGCTCAAACACATGCTACAGTGTTGGCTGCCTGGTGAGCTGGGTTTCATGGTTTTTGGTTTTGTGTTTTATGAGACAGCTAGCTATGTAGACCAGGCTGGCCTGGAAATCAGAACTCCTCCTCCCTCTGCCTTCCAGTGCTGACTTCTGAAAAGCCAGAGTCAAGGCTGAGAGTAAGGCTCAGGATTTCAGCCCTGGCCAGGCTCAGGTGGGGCTCATGGTCGGACACCATCCTCCCCCGCCCCCAGCACTGTTAAATCATTTTCTTTTAATAATAGTAAAGGAGCTAAGAGAAGAGATTTCAAAATCAGAAACCTTTTTCTCTCCGCAAGGGTGGTGGCTCACGCCTGCACTCTGAGCCTTCAGGAAGCGGAGGCAGACGACTTGGGGATTTGAGGCCAGCCTGGGCTACATGGTAAGGCTTAGTGACTTGTTGCTGTGACAAAGTATCTACAAAACAACTTAAGGAAGGGTTCATCTTTGGCTCACCAGTTAAAGACACATTATTATAGTGGGGAGGTGGTGGCAGGAACGCAGGGCAGCTGGTCACACTGCAGCTGCACTCGGGAAGCAAAGGGAAGTGACTGCTGGCACTCAGCTGACTTTCTCCTTTTCATGTAGTGGGAAACCCCGACCCAGGGAATGGTGCTGCCCACAGGGAGGGTAAGAGTCAGTGAACCAGTCTAGATACTCTCTCAAAGGCACATCCACAGGTGCTGTCTAGGTGCTTCTAGACCTTGCGAAGTTGACAATATCAACTATCACAAACCTCATCTACACATATTGTTCAAAGCTTAAGTCAGAATGTTCCTGAGGTCCCTCCCAGAAGCAGTTCAAATGGCTTTAGTCTCAGTCAGTGGGAGATTTGTGACAAGACAGGACTTGATCCCTTTCTGATTCAAAACAAAGACAAAGGAAGTTGGCTGTGGAAAGCCCTTCAGACCTACGATCTCCAGGGAGGACCATCTCCAGGGAGGGCCACGCACAAGCCAGCTGCCTGCTTGTCGCCCTCCTTCACCCAAGTGCGTTTCTTAAAGCTGCCCTACCACTGTGTTTTAGGCAGAGTATAATCATTCCCAGATGTTAAAGAAAAATGCTCTGACCAAGCAGGCATTGCAGCTCCGGATGTATGTGGTTGGTGGACATGTCCTGTGTCCTGTAAGGTTGCCACAATACTCAGGCTGTGTTTCCAGAGAGAAGCCTGAAGCAGCACAGTTTGACCACTCCACCCTCAGACAAGGCAATGCTCCATTGGGTGGGAGCTGTGCACCCACTAGGTCCCCATTCTACCGAAAGCCATCCTGATGTAGTAACCCCAGACTGCCAGAAACACAGACACATCTGAGTCCCTACAGCCCTGAAACTGGGAGCAGTGAGGTGATGACAAGATCCACATGAGGTAAAGCTGGGCAGGTCTCCTCCAAGGAGCTGTTCCTGCCTCTTACCAATGGGGAAACCCTCTAGCTGAGACATGCTGGACAGGTGTGAAACCTCCAGCTTATGATGCCCCAAGATCAAAGCTGTTTCCACCAGGGAGTTCCATGAGAATTGGAAGCGAGTTCGGACCTTGCAGGATCAGGAAACATGAGAATAGGCCTCAGGGAAACCTTTGGAAAGCCAGATGCAGGGAGCCAGGGTGCTGGGCTGAAGGTGGCCATGGAAGACTTCAGAACGCCTTGCGTGAGCTGCTGGGCACAATGGCCAGCACCAGAAGCCTGTTCACTGTTCGCTTATGGCTCAGACGCTGCTGCCTCTGCTCAACTTGGAAACTTTTCTTTCCAGGGCTCTTCTACACACACAGTCCAGTGTTGGAGGAGGCCGCTAGTTAGTTCCCCGCCGCTTAGCCCCAGAAAAAAAAATATCACACAGAAACTGTATTACTTAAATCACTGTTTGACCCATTAGCTCTAGCTTCTTATTGGCTACCTCTTACATCTTAATTTAACCCATCTCCATTAATCTATGCATCGCCACGAGGTCGTGGCCTACCAGCAAAGTTTCAGCACATCTGTCTCCGGCAAAGGCTCCATAGCTTCTCCCTCACTCGGCCTCCTTTCTCCCAGCATTCAGTTTAGATTTCCCCACCTAGATCTGTTCCCCTATAGCTCTGCTATAGGCCCAAAGCAATTCCTTTATTAACCAATNTAGCTTCTTATTGGCTACCTCTTACATCTTAATTTAACCCATCTCCATTAATCTATGCATCGCCACGAGGTCGTGGCCTACCAGCAAAGTTTCAGCACATCTGTCTCCGGCAAAGGCTCCATAGCTTCTCCCTCACTCGGCCTCCTTTCTCCCAGCATTCAGTTTAGATTTCCCCACCTAGATCTGTTCCCCTATAGCTCTGCTATAGGCCCAAAGCAATTCCTTTATTAACCAATGGTATTCACAGCATACAGTGGGGAATCCCACATCAGTCCAGTGAGGAAAGGCAGTTACCACCCAATCCTGGCAACCTGAGTTCAATGGCCAGAACCCTTGTGAACATGAAACCAACTTCACAAAGTTGTCTTCTGAGTTCAGAGAGAAAGAGAGAGAGAGAGAGAGAGAGAATGTGCATGTGCGCATGCATGTGTCCATAAGTAAACATATATAAACATTTTAAACAATCAATTTTAATAAAAACAGAGAGGTTTGACCTTTACAGGGGGCAGGAATTACACTCAGATCCTGTGCAATGTTCACTCTGATCCAGCAGCAGGACAGGGCCAACACATTGGATTTGGGGAGTGGTGTTGTTGTTATTATTATTGTTATTGTTGTTGTTGTTTTGGTTATACTTTTGAGGTAGAGTTTTGCTATGCAGTCTTGCCTGGTCTAGAACTTACTAAGTAGCTCAGGCTTTCTGCACCAGACACCTCCTCCCCAGCATAGCCATACCCCTACATGAGTTCCACAGGTATACCTTACACAGACTCTGGAATTCGCTTCTGATTTGTCCAATGATCACCGACCAACCAACCTAGCAAACTTTTCTGTCATGTGGAGCACTCAAGTACATCACCTTCTGGAACAAGGTCTGGGCTCTTTCCAGCCCTAGAAACCTTGGGTTCCCTCAATCCTAGGGGAACTGTAATGCATTTTCTTTGATCCCACCGGGGTTCTATCAGGTACAATCTCTCTATAGACATCAAGGTGACGAGGATGTCAGGGCCTTGTATAAAGAAGAAAGTCACAGCGCTAGTGTACTTTATGGCAATTGGTCCACAAACCATGAATAGAGGCTGAAATCCTCCTCTGGAATAAGCTAGGCTGGTTTTTATTTATATTTGTGAGAAATGACCTCACTCTATAGCCCATGCTGTGCCTGGGAATTAATATGTAGACCAGACTGACCTCAAATTTATCATCCTCCTGCTTCAGCCTGATGAGCACTAGGAGTACAGGCAAATAGCGCTGTGTCCCCTTTGAAGGGTCTCCAACCTTTTTGAACAGTTGCCAACAATGACTATTTCATCATCTGACTCTATAAAATACCAACATGGAAAATTATACATTATTTTTATAATGACTTACTTATTCTCCAAAAATAAAGGGAAATATTTGGATGCCTATCTCGAGGAGGAACTTAGAAGCAAAAGAGATTAGCACACAGAGTAACTGATGTCGGATATAACGGGATAACTTAGAAGGGGAAGTGGAATGTGTGCTCTTAAACACAGGGCCTGCCAGCTCCAGAGTGTATGCTCAGTTTCCAGCCTGCAGGTGCCCTGGCTGCTCATCCCACATCTCCTCCCTCACTCATTTTCTAGCTGGGTCCTGAGCATCCAGGAGATGGACAGACAGCAAGTAAAAGAGATACTCGCTCTGATGCTTTCTCATCAAGACCTTCCTGACCTTGATACAGCCCCAAGAGCCTGATGGGAAGATAAGTACAAGGGCTCAACAGGCAATCATTTCCCTTCACTGTGGGCTGGCCTTCCCACACGAAGTCAATCCACATATGTTAAGCCTGTTAAACCTGTACAGGAGGCAACAGCCAACCTAGAGGAGGTTGGATTCCTGCTGGACAAACAATAGGTGCTCCACACCGCAGGCCATATCTCCTCCCTCCAGCCAGACCTCCTACAAGGACTCATCTGGTTCAGTCAAAGACATGTCAGAGTTTCCCATAGTGCTCCAGCTTAATTGCAGGGAAAACAATAAGGCCAATATGTTCTATAATTGTGAGCCTATGGTTGGGTTGGTTTTCCTCAAGGAAAGCACAAAAATAAGTCCTTACAGTTAAACAGCACTCAAAATACCTTTACAAATACTGATCCTTTGACAGGGGAAAGTTCTGGCTACTTTTGAATTTTTATTCCTCTCTGATGTTTTATTCTGACTTCTCTAGAAGCTTCCTTTACATGTGATATGAAACATGAAAATGACATTACCAGGCATCACCTCCAAAAACCTAAGAAAAAAATTGTGATTTTTGTTTTATTCCATTTTTCAAAACCTAATCAATTATGGCTAGTCTTCAGTCCAGCTGATTAAGTTCAAGCCAACTCTAACTTGGTAGGTGTGTGGTTCACATGGCCTAATTCCCTGCTGGGACATGAGGGACACCAAGCTCTTCCGGACCTGGCAGGGACAGCTCTCAGACAGTTGGAAACACCCTACTAGACAAAAATGAAGCCAGTGCCTTACATTCTCTGGTCGACGGGACTAATCAATCACCTTTCCTCCGCCCTGGAACGTAGGTATTGTCAGTTGATCTGACTGGGCATGGGCAAGTGAAAGCTATGATTCCTTCCCACCTCCCAAGATGAGAGAGGCGGCAGAGCGGGATCTCTTTCCAGGTGTGCATTGGCAGAGGCTTCAGAGCTCTTCCCTGGGATTGTCCACTGTATGGGTAGTTCTTAGGGGTACACAAAATCTCCCAAGACTTCCAGAGCACTACTGGGAACCTGCTCTCCTCTAGGCAGTGCCAATTGCTGGCTTCCTCCCTTCCTCCATGCAGATAACTCCACACATTCATTTCCTTTTTCTGCATCCCCCAGTGTCTCTCCATCATGTATTATCTCCCATGGGAGCGTGTTTCAAATACTTATTAACCAGATAGTGCTATCATTTTAGGAGGTGGAGTTTCTGGGCAGGAGTAGGTTACTAGCACTAAGACTCTGAAAGCGATAGCACAGCCCCTGGTTCATCTCCACCTCTGCTTCCCGATCCACCACTGGGAAACTATTCTGCTGAGGTGGCCTGAAATCCCCTGAAACATGGGTGAAAATAAACATTTTGTTCTGGATTCCATTCTCACTGCGATAAAAATACACTCTGACAAAAAGCTTAGGGAGGGAAGGGCTGAGCTGGCTCACACTTCCTGGTGGCAGTCCATCACTGAGAGAATTCAGAACTGAAACTCCAAGAACTTAAAGTAGAAACCATGGAGGAACACTGTTGGCTGGTTTCATGTTCACCAGGCTTATGCTAAGCTAGCTTTCTTAGACAGCTCAGGGCCATCTGCCTAGGGAATTGTGTCATCTACATCAGTTAATAACACACACACCACACACACACACACGCAGGCACACACACACCAGCTATAGAAAATTACACAAATGCCAGGCAG
>LOJH01006723.1:0-32035 GCA_001685095.1 Ellobius talpinus | reverse complement strand
GTGAAAACACTCTGCACATGTTCTATGTAATGCACACTGCATGCAGACACTCTACACATATTCTATTTCAGCGCCTTGTCCCCAGAAGAACTGAACCAACCCAAGCTCTTAACCGAACACAGGGTAGAGTCTGGCTCTGTCTGACTCAGAACCTCAAGCTCTTTGTACTATTCAAAACAGCAAAGAAAGAATCCCTTGAGAGGTGGGGGCTGACTAAAAGGAGTTTCCTGAGGGCGTAAGCCCCAAATCAGACTCTCCAGGGGAGGGTTCCAAGAACCTTACTTTTATAAGTGACTTTTAGCAGCGGCCCATTCAGGACAAAGCTGCACCGTGTAAATTTGCCCAAAGGACCACAGCGATGCTGAGGCAGGGCTGTAGTGGGGGACATAGGCTGTCTTTGTGATCACACGGAACTAACACTGAATTCATCTTTATTGCAGAGGAAACCAGAGAAAGTACATAGGTACGCAACTGGGCCTGGTAAGCAGACGACTGGTGACCTTCCAGGGTTCGGAGCATCCAGCAGGTCTCCCAAGGCGTGCTGGCAGGCTCATGGAACCACTTAATACGTGAGGCTGCTTGGCCCACCTCTCGGGTGTAAATCCGGGAGGCAGAAGGTTGAGAATAATTTTATCCCAGGTTCATTTGTCGGCTGTCAGTTGCATAATGATGGTGATGAATGGGCTACCTTGACAGCAGAACATTTAGGAGCTACTGACCTTTGGTCTCTGGTCACATGATAGGGTCACCTGAAACCTGCATGACTTCTACCTGCTCAAGGGTAACAATATAAAGGTCAAACAGGTTGGCCGTTCTATGTATCAAGTCTGAGGCAACTTGGTTGGAAACTTTAAGAGAGGCCGGGTTGGGTTCCCTGGCGTACAAAGCTATGGACGCACTGCAGAAATGTGCTTGACAAAAGATATACAATTTCAAAGGAGGCTAGAGTAGCTTGCCTTGCAAGGGAATAGAATGAACTCATTATTTTTAAAGGGCAACAATGAAAACAAACACTTTGGAAGAAAATATATTCTGCCAGTGACTCAGCCATTGGGAGGGAAAGCACACAGGCATATGACTTAATGAGTGTTATTAATGCCGTACCTGCGCCGTGGCATAAGGTCCAATTGGATGCAATTACTGGAACAAAATCCCCACTGGGTATGATCAAGCCCTGCTTTCAGCCATAAAATACGGTTTCTCCACTGTCTCTGTCAGCACAACACCCCACAAAGGGCTATGATTGACAAAAGATAACCCTTTCAATTTCATGACTTCCCTGTTGCTTGAAACCTAAGTCAAGTTTGCATGTGATAGTCTCAAACTTCAGAAAGATTCTAGAATAACTTAGGACCAGAAATTCAAGCCAGTGTGGTTTTTAATGACATTTCAAAAAAAAAAAACCATTTTGTCCTGCAAATCTCAGGATTTGCAAATCTTTGGAAATCTTAGGATTGTTCAAATGTTTGGGAAAATTCCATTTACTCAGAATCAGATAATAGCTGTCACGTGGGTAATAAACATAGTTAAAAAAAATAAAAGCAAGAGAGCCAATGCCATTGATTTCCCAAACCTAGAAATTACATAACCTGGGCAAGAAGCAGATGTCACAGAAAAAAATCTGATTTATCCAGAGGGTCTGGGTCTTACAAAGGCTGTTTGCCCGCAGAGTCAAAGACAGACAGATACTGGAGCGTAATCCATTCACGCTCCGGAGAGATAAACCAAGCCAAGGACAATGGCTTACTGAATCCAAGGCCAGATGTTCTGGCTTAGGGATGAGCACTGGAGCTGTAAAGTCTATGACCCGGCATGCTCACCTGTCAGTCTGTCTCCACAGCGCTGCTGGGTTTAGAAATACTTCTGAGTAGCCTGCTTAATGCGGGTTTGGAGGCTGAGAAACACCCACTGAAGTCCATTTAAACTCCATTTGGAACTTGAGGCCCAAGAGTGTCTTAGAGGTCCATGGTACTTGCCATAGAGAGCTCTGGATCATCGAACACCAGTACTGAGCAACAGTCTACATTCAGATCCCAGAGAAGACAGTACGGGCACAAGAGATGTCTGCTCACTAAGGGCACACCAGATTTCCAATGTAGGTTCATGCTTTGCACAGACTTAACAGGCAAGTAAAAGTTAAAAATTCTGCTGTGCGTGGTGGTGAGTATCTGTAATCTCAGAACGTGGAAGGAGAGGGGGAAGAAGGAGTAAGAGTTTGAGGCTAGCCTATGCTACAAAGCCAACATTCTCAGCATGATCCAGAAGACTCTTGTCCATTTCCTGTGTATTTGTCCCCAACACTCTGGTTTTCCATCGGTCTGCTGTGCACTTGGCTCCACACACACTGGCTTATTTGTTTTTCCTTTAGCAGGCCAAGAACATGGGCAGGGGATTTGTGAGCTGTTCCATCTACCCAGAACTCCCCTCTCTGCGGTCTATGGTGCTAACCTGCCCTCTCGCCCTCCGAAATACTGCTTAGAGACTCTGAAGAAAGCTTCCTGGCTGTTTTACTCACTGTTCTATTCTCCGGACTTAGATAGAGTACACTTGGACACACAAAGACCTGGGGACACACTAATGACTGAAAACACTTCTGTCTACACTGCTTAGATGAAATCGACCTCCCTACTGTATAACCCTAACAAAAGCAATGGAGAGTACCTGGCATACTGAACGGGTGATAATAATAATGTCATTACTACCTGTGGACAAGGAGGATACTGTGGTGGGGAGGACATGGGTCTCAGAATCTAGGACTTTGTTCTGCTACTTGGTTACCCTGTGACCTCAGTTAAAACCCGATTCTGGCCACCCTGGCTCAACTATACAATGAGGGGTTGGATAAGACAACCCTCAAGAACCTCCCTGACGCTGAACAAAGATCCACGCACACTACCACACACGCTTCTTACCACTAAGGTAGGACACAGAGGTCTTATCTCATCCTTGGACACAAGCAACTGGGGGCCTTGTCCCAGGTCACAAGGCCAGGGTGTTGCACAAACCAGAACTTAGGTCACTGCTTCACCCAGGATTTTCCTTTCTTGGTAGTACTAGAAGGGCCAGATACTGTCATTGTGACCTAAAAGCTGCGTTTGCAGGCAGGTTCTGGTTCCCTCGGACATAACATATGTGCGGGACACTTCCCTGTGCCACTAACCAGAGTCTACAGGCTCTAAGCCATCATTTCATTTGCAAGCTGCAGAGAATTACTCCTTTGCAGGGACCTTTGTGGTTGCTAGTGTGGCTTTTAGGAAGAAGACAAGCCCAAAGCAAAGCATGATTGAACTCAGTGTTCCTTTATGGCCTCTGCATCCATGCCCGCCTTGACTGCTCTCAATGATGGAGAGTGGCAGGGAAGTGTAAGCCCAAGTTGGTTATGGTCAGGATGTTTTACCGCAGCAGTAGAAGCAACTAGAACAAGCAGCAAACTAGACAAGGGTGCAAGTTTTGTAGAACCTTCATTCGGCTGCTAGTAAGAAGGTCTAGGAGCTGAGGTGGTTAAAGAGGATGGATGCTCATCTTCGCTTCCCATTCAAGAAGCCCAGGGGTGCAGGTCCCAGGAAGACAGTCCACAGATTTACAGGAACCTGCTGCTCCTCCTATGCTCTGCTCTGACATTCACAGATGGCTGTCTTTCTTGAGAGGGCACCTGTGGTCCAGTATGTTCTAGGCACCATACTGGAGTCCCAGGCAGCGAGGAGGAAGGGAGAGGGTGAAATATGCCCCTCTTCCTCTTTCTCAGAAGGCCAGCCTGCAAGGGAGGCTGGAAAGTGGCTGCCTTGTCCCTTTCTTTCCCATCAAAACTGGGATTCCACATTAAGGCAGAAGGGATGAGTGAAAGAGGAGAAATCAGTACATTTCGGCTCTAGTCTGTCAAATGCTCTGTGGCAAGCTATACGGGTATATGAAGAAAAGAGCAGATGGGAACATGGGGGAGACATTGGCAGGGTGGCTCTGGCAAGTGTTTACCTGGGGAAGAGAAGAAGTGATGTCACCATGGCTGGAGAAGTGTGAGGAGGGGGCTGAAGATGTAGTCAGTGAACCCTGGGGTCTCGGGCCACTGTGGAGACTGGATTGTTCTAAGTGAGGGCTGAACAGCTGGAGAGCTTTGCGTGGGAGGTCTTCATCCCAGGGCTTTGTAGAAAACCTCCATGAGAGCAAATGACTATGCTAGATCCCACACAGAACTGGTGAAACTCACTGAGCATCTTCCTGGAGTCTCACAGCTCCCAGCTGCTCTAGGGCTGAGAGGGAGGGCAGGCGGGAGCCTTATTGGGCCAACAGTGTTCATGATTTGTCCCTTTGCACCAGAACGTAAGTGACAGGCCAAAGCCTGTGATCCCAAATCCACCCAAGGTGTCCCTGCCCCAGAACTCAGCTCACATCTGATCTGTGGCGGTGATGCTTTGCTTTTCTTTGTTGTAGATTCAGGCTGAGAAAGAGGCCCAGCCTTATATGTCTGAGCCAGCTTCAGAATCAGAGCTGAGCTGGTTTGAAAATGACTTGGCTTGCAAGGTGGTTTTTACCAGACTGAATTCTAGGATCCCCATGTGCTTCTGGGAAAGAAGTGTTCACTGAACAGAGACCCCTAAAACCTTGGTAAGAAAGGAAAATACCAGAGAGATGGCCCTAGGTGGGTATTGGGGTCCTTAAGCCTTTGGCTAACTGGGCACATGGCCTGTTCTCTATCTTGGCCCCAGAAAGAGAAAGGCAGGGGATTCAAGACATTGGGTATTTCTTCTATTCTCTGGAGGACGGTAGGGCCAGGACATGTTCTTCTGGGCCCTGGAAGCTTAGGCCTGTGGTTCTGTCACTATCGGGGGTAATCTCATTCTCCTAGGACCAGCATTTGCTTGCTTGTGAGGTGACCTTGAGGAGGGCACTTAAGAGGCATTGTCTCATCTGTTAAATAGAGACAGCACGGAGACCTGGAGTCACAACTGGTAAATACTGAAGGCTTGACCAGCATTGGCCACTTCATCTCATAGCTCCTGGCTCCGGGAAGAAGGCTTTGTTCCCACAAGACAAATGAGCAGGGCCATGTCCTTGCCATGATGTCTGGTACTGATGAGGGGGTGAGGTAGATGACAGGGGCTCTTTGCAGACACCCAGAGGCCCTTACCGTGGAGCCCAGGCACTTTCTCATTTACCCAAATCCAGAAGGTCACAGGGAATCAAAGGATGACATCTGCTGGAGCAGAGTGCCATTAGAGAGGAGTCGGGGGACAGGAGGCCCATTACAAGTCACCTTCCAGCTTCTGAAAATGGGCGATTAACGGGGAAGCTCTGCTTCTTCCCAAGCAGAGCAGGAGGGGGCAGCTGGGAATGGCCAGGGCTGGGCGGTGAGGTGGGCCAGCACAGAGAGGCCTGATTAGCCACTGTGACCTCCTGCCCTGAGCCTGGCCTGTTGGAGAGCCAGGCTTCTCTGCAGACTGCTAAGCTGCAATTTATTCTTTTTGGAAGAATGCTCTGCAGTTGAGAGCACCTGGGAGTTTGCCCCATCAGCCTCGCCGAGGCCCATTATGCAGCCTCTGCTGGCTCGCTGATTTCAATTGCTCTTTCTATGTGCTGACTGCCTCAAAGATGCCTCGTGCCCAGGGGTGCCTGTTAGTAAGTTCCAAGGCCAGGCTTTGGACATGCCACCAGCAAGTGGTCTTGCCTATGAAGAGAAGCCAGGAGGGCAGTCTTTCCAAAATGGCCTTTGCTCTGGCCTTCAAGCAATGCCACAAAGTGTACTGTTGGTTCACTTTTTTTCTCCCAACTGTGTGGAGAAAAAAGAACGGTATTTTAAAATGCGATGGCTAAAATGCAATGGCTAGAAGCAGGTTGTACTGCTTCCTGCGTGAGGAAGACATGTGAGTTCTCTCCAGGGTGGGAAAAGAAGGTGACTGCCTGGGCAGTGGTGCCGAGGCCTGGCCACATGACTGGCCTTTCGGGAGAGATTTGTTCGGAAGAGCAGCAGATACACATTGCGCAGGATTTAATTGGTTCTAAGTTGGTCTCCTGGAAGTGTCTGGGAACTATGGTCACTAACTCTTTTAAAATGATTTATAAAGTTCGTTTCTAGGAGAGAGGTCTTTGGGCAGCAGATCTGTGAATTATTTCTCCACTGTGGGCAGAGTGAGGACGAAGATCAGCTCCGGTGCAAAGAGGGATCCCACGCTCTCCCTGGAAAAAAGGGACTCCTCATTTTTCAGTGAGGGGACTTCTGACAGCCATGCCTATGCTTCCCAACTTCGAATTTAATAGAATCTCTGTCCTTAGGGGCTAATCTCATCTCCTACTCCCTTGGCTTAAAGCGATGCTAACAGACTGGCTGGTGACAAAGTCGGAGACCAGCATTCCCTGGCCCTCCCTGGTCTGTGACGTCCTCCGAGTGTCTCTCTGTGCCAGGGGGCTGTGTCAGTGGCTCCCACTGATTTTGGTACAGTTAGCACTCCGCCTTACAGATGGGAACACCGAGAGGGCAGGCAGCTTGCTGAAGCTACCAGAGCTTGTACTCCAGAGCCCATCCTGCAAACCATTACCCTCCAGTGTTACTGAGTCACCCTGAAGTCCTAAATCTGATGACACGGAGACAGTGCAGGAAGACCACACTGTCCCTCTCCAGTCCATCTGTTTCCCATGGTGGCTACCTTCTGTACCTCTTATATGCGGGGACTGCTGTTTCTTGATTGACTGTGGGTTGGTGTACTACAGTCTTAAGACATGGGTACCACACTCTTCTCTCTTAGTCCACACACGTGTGGATGGTGTCTATGGTAACTAGTTCTTAAGAACCGGTGACAAGAGGAGACACTAATTCTCACAAACACAGTGATTTCTGCTTTTGTATCCTTAGGAGTCCAGAGCTGCCTCTGAAGACTAGATACCCTGATAGAGAGACCATAGGGAGACGACCTTCCTGAAAAGCCAAGAAGGAAGCTGTACAATCCCAGAGCCAGCCATGGCCGAAGCAGTTCTGTGTCCCAGCCGCTACAGCAGTCCTGTGTGACCAGCTGAGACCTGGTCTGCCGACAGAAGGCCAGAGTCTCAGGTAAGAAATAACGAACTGTGGCTCTCTGAAGTCATGGGGTTGAGGTGAGTGGTTTATGGTGGGGAGCTGGTGGAGCGGTTCTTCAGTCACGGAGTTTGCTGTCTTTGTAACTTCAGATGATATGCTTGCACTACTTCCCTTGGGCCTCTCTGTCCGGTCGCTCTGCTGGGGGTGGGGTGGGGAGGGAGACCCATGGAAGTCCTCCCTTCAGTTACTCCTCTCTGGAAATGTCCTCATGGTCTCACCCAGAGGCAGGTCTCTTAGTTGAGTCTAGATCCCCTCAAGCTGACAGTCAAGATTAACTTGATTAATTATATTAATTAAATTAATAAAAAGATCAATTATAGTTCTCTGATGCACAAAAGCTTATAATTCTGGTGAAGTCCAATTCGTCTGTATTTTTTTTCCTCCACTAACTTTTTGTCGGTTTGTTTGTTTGGGACGTGTGTGCGTGCGTGCATATGTGCCTTGCTACACAGCTCCCAGTGCTTCCCGTCCCACGCCCGGGCTGTTCTCTTTGCTCACTGCACCAGTTTCAAGCCAGTCACCGGCCTTCGCGAGAGCCAAAGCTCAGCTGCGCTGTAAACTCAGGCTGGAGATGTTGCCTAGAACTAGAAGTAACTGCTGTAAACTGTTACTGATTCTAAAATCTTGGATTTGAACTCACGTGGGCTGGATGCTTTTATTCTCTAGTGCCATAAACGCACAGGATCTGGCTGTGTGGATGCCTGTCTCTTCAACTAAGCCAGATGAGCTGGGGTTGGGGGCATCTCAATGCTTCTCCCACCACATCTAGACTTCTGTCTAAGGAATGATATCTAAGACCTTGAACGAAAAGCTGTACATGGGATTTGATTCTTCAAACTCCTGGCAAGAGGCTGCTGGAGGTTTAGTTATGGTGTGCCTTATCCTGATTGGCAAGCCATCCTTCCGACAGCCACTGTCACCTCTCTAAAATGTAGGTACTGGGAGATAAGGATAGCGAGGACCCTGCGGCCTCAGGGGGAGCATTCTCTGTGGTTAAAGGTATTCCCAGTGGGCAGTCACAGCTCAGGGGACACAGTCCAGTACATGTAACTAGTTCATGAAACAAGGAAGTCTGTAATGATGAGGGCATCTCTGACAGCACAATATTCTGTTTCCCATGCTGAGGACATTTAATTCACAGCCATGTTTGGAATACCTATTTATTTGTGGGTACTAGAATACAAAGTATCTCATGACTAGAGCTTAGTAATAGAGTGCCCGTGTAGTATGGGCAAGGTTCTGAGTTCAGTCTCCAAGCCTTCTAAGGGGAAACACTATTTTAAACTACAAGGGTAGTAAGACATCTTTGACACTGTATCTTTACTGGTCAGCATGCCAGTTAGATAGTCTTACCAAACGGTCTCACCTCCAAACACATACTAATACTTTCCAGAATTGGTAAACCGAGAAACCAGTTTCCACTGCTGAGAGAACAGGATTAATTGCAGGATACCCGCAGAATGGACACCCAGGCAAATGACGGAGATGGATGTGCTTTGCCATAGAAAGATGTCCAAATATAAGACAATTGTTAATTAAAAAATAAAAAACCAACTTGGACATTGATTTCGCCAGCAAAGAAACCACTTACATTTGCCTATGGGTCCACGTACATTTACAGAAGCACAGAGTAACATCTGGGGACAAAGGGCCTGTGGGGGTGAGCTGTGGTTAAAGAGAACTCTGTTCTTACCTAGAGAGCTTACATTTTTACAAAGGGAATGTGTTTGTGCATTATATTTGTGTAAGTGAAGACAGGGGGAGGTTCGTACAGCTGTAAGGAAACGGCCTGGCCCGCTCCTCAGCTGGGGAGGCTCGGCGATGATCAAGGTCAGAATGCCTTGGGTCCCCATTCCCTCACTCTCAGACCCAATTCTGGAAACCTAGTGATGACTAAATTCCTGGTCTGGATGGGTCAGCTATGCAAACCAGGTTTTTTTGCATCGTATGGGAGGTTTACCCACACAGCATTCTTCATTGGTTTAACAAAGGCTCCTTGGAGGACTGGAGGGGAGATTTCCTCTACGAGTCCACCTCATGTCTCTAAGCTTCTGTGGATGAGACCAAGGCCCAGACCGGGGAAAGCTAGGAAGGAGTAGAGAGAGAGGACCAGTTCCTAATCCTGAACGCTGTGCCTTACTTCTTTCTCTGCACGCCTGTTAAGGAAACTTGTCAAAACAAAGCTGGCAAGTGGGAACAGATGCTTTTTCTACCAAAGGCTCTGAGGAATGGCTTCAGACGGCCCCGTTTGTTTTCTGAGTGAACCACACCAACTGCCTCTCCTTGTCCTCCGTGAAGCCCCTGGCATGCTTTTGGGCCCCTCTGGGCACACACGCTCAAACAGTGTCTGGCCGTGGAGGCCCAAGTTCCCTCATGTCCAAAGGACAAGGGCAAGATCTGGGGCTCTCCATCCATACTCTGCCTGCAGCACCCCACACAGCAAAGTGCGCACATTCTTAGATGCCCCCCTCAAAGGCAAGTGCAGTCTTTCAGCCAATTCTGCCTTGCCTTTTCCTAAGTGGCCTCCTCTAAGATGCTGAGGGGCTTGGGGCTACAAGCCTCACCCCTGCAGTTCACGACCCCTCCCCCAAGTCTTTGCTTTTAGGCACCTTGGTTGCTAAAGGCATTTAACTCTAATTCCATTTGACTTCAATTGTGTCCAAATTACTGTAAAAGGGAAGAAGACAACAAGCTGTAAATATGAAGAGAGACAGAAAATCATTGAGAATCCTGGCTTTATGAATATTTGATGAGGAGAGGTTAGATCCATAGCTGGTAAATTATAAGAAATTATGTCCGTCATGTGACTCTGTCAGCGGAGGTTAATACAAATGGGTTGGGACTTAGTTGGGATGACAATGCAGATTAAAAAAGATTTGTCCTGTCTCCACTGTAACTCGTTTTTCTTCTATGATTGGTGGAACAGAGTTGGTCATTAGGACCGCGGCAACAAAGCACTTCTTGCCTTGTTTTCTTAGGCCGTCACTACGTTTTCACAATAAATTCTTCATCTCTGCTAATCGTGCCCTTAATGGTGTGGTTGCTGTGGGCAGGACCCAATGATTAACTCTTTTGATCCTCCAACGGCCCTGCCTTGGAGCTTGCTGATGAGATGCACACAGGACAGCACGCCTGCATTTCTCTGCAGCTGGATGCATGGATCTGCTGGTTCATTTAGTGTAAGCAGAAAAAAAATGGTTATTTTGCTCAAATAACAGCTCCAGCCAAGTGTGAAATGGTATATAATTGTGTTATAGGATCCGGCCCAGGTTAAAGGGCTTCTTGGAGCTTCCATTATGAACCTCATTTCTCAGGTATTTATGATTTGTTTTCAGTTTTAAAAAACCTGAATTAGGTTTGCTGTGATCTGCCGGGAGCATTATTGTTGTTGTTATTTTGCAAGGGGGATGAATGTGGCCATCCTGGATCACCTGTACCAAGACAGAAAATGTTACCTGACGTGTAGTGCAGTGAGCCAAGTGGCGGTGGGACACCCACAGCTGGCAGTACAGGTGTCCCAGTGAGTATGCAAGGGCATCTTGGTGCCCTCAACAAGGCTGGGGAGCCTGGAGAAGGGGTGGTGGTGAGAAGCCAGCTCCTGGAGAAAGGTGAGTAGGGTCAGTGAGGTACTCAGCTGGTAAAGTCGCTTGCCGCCCAGCCTGTTGATCTAATTTCCGTCCCTGGCCCCACAGAGTTGAAGGAGAGAACTGACCACCACAAATGCTCCTTGCATATGCACCTATCCTCTCATCCCACCCTGCTGAATAAATAAATAAACGTCATAAATAAAATTTTGAAAGATTTAAAGTGAAACACAAGTGGGTGCTTCTGTCTTCCTATATCACCTGGCACTGGCCACCAGTGCCTGCATGCCACCGCCGAGCTCCTTACAGGAAACATCATGCTGGCCTATGGCCAGCCTTTCTCTGCTCTCTACACTCCATGAATTACATTCCCTTCACAAGGAGTGGCAATGGCCAAGCATGTTTAAAGTCTGGGAACTGCCAACGAGACAGGCAAATGTAATTTTTCCAGCAAGTGCAAGCAAATGAAGGAAAACCCCAGAGAAAGGAGGGTGAGAGCTCATGACAGAAAGGTGAATTAATAAAGTCTACGCATGCCAGCACACCCAGGATCCCCGGAACTTCTCAAAATCCAAACTAAAGCTATGAGCAATGGCTAGCCGGAAGAACACTGTTGGGAAACGGGTTAAGAGTGACGGCAGAAGGAATAATTGGAGTTGTCATGCTGCGGCAGTCTGGAATAGAAGCATCACACAGCAAGGACCACCTGAAGTTCTCCCAACAGAGATGTGTGCCCTGCCTACCCTTTCAGCCACCACAAAGTAGGATATTTAACACATCAGGGAGCCCACTGGATTACCAAATCGACTCATCAATAGCATTGACAATATTTCTGCCTAAAAGCATAGGGGAGCAGCAAGCAAGTCACTACGGCAGATTGGATATTTGCCAATACATTACCTTAGGCCTTTGACTTCTGCCAAGGGCCCAGGGGGCACCTAACTTTTCTTCCCAAGGCTTGGGATTTTCTGCCTAAGTGATTTCTCCCTGCTTGAGTTGAGTCAACAGCATCTTTCCCCAAGAACTGGTACAGGGAACATAAGCAAATCACACAAGTCCAGTCTCCCAGGGCTCCAAAGCAGCATGTGGCCCACACCGTTACCCTGTCTCAGAAAACCCTGCCCCCGCTCTGTAAATCTCAGCTGTGTGTATGTGTGTAACATCACTACACTCAATGGGATACAAATGGCTTCTTCGTGTATCTGGATTGCTCCTGAGACTTGAGCCACCTGAAGAGTCTGTCCCCTTGGTGTGACCTACACCTGGTGGTTCTGAAAAGACATTTTGGCCATTCTCTATTCACCGAATTTAATGCTCCAGAAAGCAACAAGGTTTTATCACCGAGAATGATGCTAACTCATAGAGACAAGGAGAATACACTGTCCATGTCCCCGGCTTTAAAGAACCTTTGGGGCCATGCAAAGGGCAACTCATTAGCTCCACATCACATGTGCTCCCCAGAATCTGCCCACCTCTCCAGATGGCCTCTTTGGGCCCAGCAATCTGGACACAGATGAGCCCAAATGCCAGGATGAACCACCTCTCTGTACGACATTGGTCACCAAAGACTAGAACAGATCTGTGAGAACCCACTATAGATTTGTTACCTCATTTAATCTCACTCAACTGTCTGCATAATCACTTGAATTTAATGATGAAGAAGCTGATGCTCAGAGAAGTTAAGTAACACATCCAAGGGCACAGCACAAAGAAAGAATGAGACTAGAAGACAGGCTGGCTAGTAGGCCCCCAGGCGCTTGGTGGCACTCAATGATGAAAGCTGTTGCTTGCTAAATGCAACTCAGGCAGGTGGACAGACAAAATGCCAACCCATGACCCTTCAGGAAGTGGGAAAGCAGGACGGCCGGTCTAATAACACACTGGAGGAACAAAACCCATGGCATTTGTTTCCTTCTCCCATAAGCTCTCCAAAAGGGTGGGTACAGGAGGAGAAATGGGTGGAGAGGCTTCTCATTTGGGATTGGATCCGCCGCAGGCCATATCTGCACCAGTCCTTGGGTTCTCGAACCATGGCAGAGCCAAGATTTCTTGAACTGGCATATTATTGCAGTCTGCCTGGCTGTGCTGTAACTATTTCAAGGACTATTAAATTAAACCCTGGAGACAGTTTCCCTTAAGATAAAGAGCATGCTTTTTATTGTGTCATCAAAGGAGACCAGAAAACCTGAGGCTTTCAGCTTTAAAGACAACATAATGAGATCAGAGATTTCGCTCGCAAAGAAATTAACTTTCGGTTAATTAATGAAAGTAACCTTAAACAGCGGGCATGTTGCCAACAACCAGGACACTGTAATAAAAAGGGGGGAAGGGAGATAATGGGCTGCTTTCAAGGGGCTGGGGCTCAGCAGCCCAGAAAAGAAATCTGATGAGGATGCTGCTTGTAAATTTGATCTCAAATTCTTAAGATGAACAAATAATAGCCTTATCTGTAATAAAGTCGGCTACAAATGCTTTCTTTTCCCCCATAATTTTCTGTTCAATTTAGATAGAAGATTTAATTAGATGTTGGTGAAACACCAGTTATTTAATAAAACCCTTAATAAAAATCTAATCTATGGTACATAGAAAGCACTGTAACATAATCACAATTTAAAAATACATTTTAGGGTATTTACTTTTAACAATTAAGAAAATATATGCATGTGACACATTCTATTTTCCCATCAAGGCAAAAGCTAAGAAAGGCAAACCTAACACTAATGAACAAGCCCCGCACTACAGGCCTTTTCCTCTGCCCAGGAAGTTTGGTTTTAAAGGAGTTCTTACATTAATTGCAGCCCAAAGGGGGCCTTGAACCTGAGTGGGAGGAATCAAGACTGATCCAGACTGTCTCATAAAGCTTTCAATTTACAGTTTGGTTACTGGAGATTTCTAAAATTGCCCAAGAAACAGCATGGCCTCTAACCCTGCTCCAGCTGCCACTGCATCATCACGGGCCACCAGGCAGCCCATCAGCTGACACAGGGCTTCTAAATTCCCAACCAGGATGATCATGTCATGGAGCACGGTGACCTGTACCACAGCCACTGAGCAATACTGGGGACATTCTGAATATGGTCTCTGTTTCCCAAAACCTTACCCAGACTGAGAATCCTGGACACAACCCTGAACACCATGGGCCCCAGGAACCTGTGTGAAGACTGGGTGGTGCTGGTTTCCACACGGGGTCATTCTGAGTTCCCAGCCTCAGGAGCAAGACTTCAAGAGAAAATGGGATGAAAATTGAGGATCTGATAGTCCTCATTGTGCAGAGATACCGGAGGGAGTTGGAAGCCTAGGAGGGACACCATCCTTATATGTGCAAGTCGAGTCCGCAAAGCCAGGTCCCTTTGTTGCCTCTGTGTAGTTCCCAAGACCCCGGAACTAAGTTACATGCAAGAGTCGGAGTGAAGCCGTTTCTCAGGTCTGCAGGGTGCTGGGGGGGCATTTAAGGTAGAAGAACTAAGTTTCTCTGGGCTTATGTGGCAAAGAGGGGCTGTTCCTGCCACCCCACTGACCCAGCAGCACGTCTAACAGGCCTGTGGAATCAACTCCCCATGCCCTTGGCCAGGGCCATGTGGCATCTCTGTTGGCAGATGACCTGGGAAGGCCACCGTTCACCACATCTGGAGTCTGTGATCATCAGGTTTAATCATCAGTATGGGGTTCCAGTGACGTCCATTGTATATAAATTTAAATAATGGTCCCTCCTCTATGAATGAAGGAAAGTCCACGGGCTTTGCCCATCTGTTCCATGAAGCTGTTCATCTGGAACTTTTGATTAGGCACCTCCTGCTATTCCTAAGAATGCCACCATCTCCTAACAATTCACAGTGTTTGGGGGTATTTGGTGATTTACAGTCTCTGTTATTTTGCTTCAAGTCTGCCTATTCTTTGGCTAGGACACTGAGGCTTGACACAGACTGAATGTGGCTTAAGCTGTTTAGACAGTCATGGGGCCACACAGCCAACCAACAGTGTGTCCTGATTGGGTGTTAGACTGTATTTCATTTCTGCCTGCCTTAACAAATGGCTCAGCCAACCTCAGAAACCAAGCCCAGACTGAGCTGGAGGACAAGAGAAGATGGGGCATACCAGGAGGATCGTGGGAAACAGACTGGGAATACAAGGAATAAAGACATAAATACCATCTACTTGTCTCCTGTGGGGAGAGGGTAGCACTTGACCATGAGCCTCAGGCCTTGGATCACCTTCCAGTCTGTGTGGACTTCTTCAGCCACATAATCTCTCTCCCTTCTATAGGTTGGTTTCTGGTAGCCTTCCATACCCCGAGGACAAGAGACACAACCTTCTGTGTGTGTGTGTGTGTGTGTGTGTGTGTGTGTGTGTCTATATGTCCATGTGTTTAGGTGTGAAGGCCAGAGGCGATGTCAGGTGGCTTCCTCAGTTTCCCTCAACATTACTTTTTGAGGTAGGTGTCTCACTGATTCTAGAGCTCCTTAGCTTGGCTGGGAAAACTGCCAATGAGCTTCGGGGATCTGCCTTTCTCTACCCTTCTAACCTTGGCTTGTTTGTTTTTTGTTTTGTTTTGTTTTTTTGAGACAGGGTCTTACTATGTAGCTCTGCCTGGACTAGAACTCTCTTTGTAGACCAAACTGACCTTGAATTTACAGAGATTTGCCTGCCTCTGCTTCTCCAGTGCTGCCCCTGGCTTTTGATGCAGGTGTTGGGGACACAAACTCAGGTCTTTATCATTGTGTGAAAGCACTTTATCCACTGAGCTATCTCTTCAGCCTTGAGGAGTACTTTTTTTTTTTTAAAGAGTGTTGATATGTTTACAGGCCTGGAAAGCGAGGGTGTGTGTGTGTGAGAGAGAGCAGTACCTCAGCTCCTTCCTGCTCAGAGGCAGTTTCTGAAGGCTCCTTAAATATTAACGTTATAATTGGGAGACAGGGACCTTGCTCTAGTGGTGTGTTTCACACAACATCCTGCTTTAACAGGATCCATTGGCTCCTGTGAGGCCTCCAAGCACAGGCTGTGCTCACAGAGGGATGTTGACTTTTGTGGTCTGTTAAGCAAGCAATGCCTAAGTCAAAGTCTACTCTTCCAGGAGCGGGGCATTAACTCAAGTGCTTCAGGCCAAACTGCACATAGCTCAGTCGTCTTTCCCACGAGCCTGGCAGAGCAAACGCTCCCTAACGGCACAACAGAAAGGATGAACTGTTGTGTTGAAATAAGTTACAGAACAGGTAGCAAAAATCACCTATGGGTCCCATTCATCTCTGTGCTGCTGGGGATGCTGCCAAGGCTCTAGGGTGGATGGATCCCTGGCCTAATAGTCAAGGTGATACGGCGTGTGCCTCTTGGGGTGTAACTTACAGGGTTCCCTACCCATTGGCAGATTTTGTCTCACTGGGTAAGACCCTGAGTTTTGAAGTCTCAAGTGAGGTTTCTCCTGGAGCCTTAGCAGCGTGAGGAACCTGAGAGAAGTCACAGAATCCTACAGAGTTGCATCATCTGTAGGTGGGGATGCAGACAATGCAAGCATCTACTTCAGAGACCTGCTACAGGAAGTAAAGTCTGTGGCACCATGCATGGCACTCAGTCACCAGCTCCAGCAGTGGCAGCTATTACCAGTAAGTAGCATGGCACCTCAGTGACACTGTCACTGTCTTGTAATATGCTGGAAGGCTTCTACTCTGGAAGTGTGATCATTACTTTTCTCTGGTGTTCCCAAGCATGAAAGCCATGATGTGGCTGATTCTGGGAGCCACTGATGGTTTAAATTGAAACTTTTAAGTCTATGGCCCAAAGGTGACAAAATGGTGGTTCTGGGGTCATATTTACCTACAGATATTTATTTTTAACTCAAACATTACTGACCCTTCTAACTTTCTTACAGTATGAGTTAGCAGTTAAAGAAAAATAAGTTGTATAAGGATAGAAATTTTACTCAAAAGTTAGATTTGGGGTTTCCTGTGAAACACGGGAAGATCTGCTTACTGGGGCCATAACTCCTCCATGACATGCACTGGCCATACCTGAGTGATGGCCACACTCTTTAGCAGGAGGCACGTTCCCCAGAAGGAAGTCAGGTCTGAGTCCCTTTGCTCGGCCTGCTTTATTGCCCAGGCTCTGCTCAGCCACTGAGCTGCAGAGGAGGATGCCGTCTACAATCTGCTATAGACAGTCTACCTGGTCTCTGCCGTAATCCTGCTGCTCTGCATTCTGTGGCTATGGTCCAGGGCCTTGGAGCTACTGTACCAGTGTCAGGAGTTTCTCCATCTTACAGCATTGCTGAGGGACTCCGCTGGCTTTCCCTACAGTGACCATCAACAAGAAAGTCTGTCTGCTATTTGCTGTCAGTCCCTTGAGGAGTAAAGTTTACGTATAAATTTTCTTTTCAGTTTCCACCCTTGCTTTCCCCAGAGCAGGTGGAAACATACCTGCTTGGAAAACTTAGAACCAACCATTGCTCTTAGCTGATGCTCCCTTGTGTCCTGGTGACCTTAGTCTCACTGCTTATCTCAGTGTGTGAGCTATGCCTTAGGACCACCTACTTCCCGGCCCCACCCAGCATCCAGCAGATCTGACAGCTGAGGGTTTCCCTTCCCTCTTTTCGCTACAATATCGAGTACAGGATGATCAGTATGAACAAATGGGCTCATTCTTTAGTTTCAGAAGGATCGATTTTCAGTTAAGCAAAATCATTTCAACTAAAATATGATAAAAACTCAACCAAATATTTTATAACGAGAATTTCATCTATCAGGTGAAATTATCACCCCAGAGTTTGTAAAAGGCTTCTCTGTATTAAAAACTCAAAGCCCAAATGAAAACCCCTGGGAATTGTGTGGAATGGTGTACCTACCTTTATTTACTGTTTACAACGCACTGTTCTGATTGAGGACACATAGTGCTGGAGTGGTCAGAGACAATACTGAAAGCGAGCTTTCAAATAACTCCAAATTGTGATGAACTCACTCTTAAAGTTTGTATGCGTAGCTTAGTGTGTATGCATGTGTGTTCACGCATGTGCATGTGTGCATGGTATCAGCTGAATGACTGAGAATCCTCTGAGAACAGTGTTTATTAAGAGATGTTATTCTTAAAATGTGCTGGTCTGAAGCTAATGTGTGTGCAAAGGCTACAGGAGTATATTTAGAAAGCAAGAGATTCCCTTCCATCAAGTTTTGACAGCTTCTCTAAACAGCAAGTGTACCCTATTGCCAGTACAAAAGGAAAGGAGAGTGGAGAGAGCCCTGTGGGTCTGAGCTCTTGAGGGACTTGGCCCTTAAAGAGATTTCTGCCTTCTGACACCCCTTGACCCAGAAGGGTGCTGAATCCTGGATCTTCTTGCCCCAAGTCTCCTAGTCAGGATTTCTAGTTGGCCTGCCTGCCATTCTGGACAGAAGACCTTGCTGGCCTCTTGGTCCTGGCTAAGATCTTGGGCCAAATTGCTCACCGACTATGTCTTTGCTGTCTGCTTTTACCTACCACTGGCCCCTCTCAGCATACCATCTAATTTCAACTGTGTACACTTGCCTGCCTGGATGAGGGACTCGAGGGCTTGTTTCCTGCCTAGTTCAAGTCCTGGCACGGATTTCACATTGTAGTATCACTGCCTAAACCTCAAAGTGGCGTTTCTAAGCAGAGTCACTAAGGAGCTATGGCTCTGTGGGGAGCAGGCTGTGCAGAGTATTTGTCCTTATGTATGAATGCATGTGTTGCAAAGACAGCCAAGGCTGACCAGGACCAGCTGAAAAACAGAACAGGGAAGGTTCTGGGCTGAGCAGGGTTGAATGCCTTGTCTGATCCCACAATGTACCTGCTCAGGGGCTTTAGTATTCAGGATGCCATTTCTTACGGAATGCTACCGAATAGCAGAATTTATGGTCTTTAGTTCTGAGCTGTCAATAAAACCACAAGGCTACTGAAGACTTTTCTCCAGGACAGTCTACTATAGAACGTTTGTCTTAGTCAGATGCAACATTAGCTCTCAGATCCCACTAAATCTGCAAATCAACGCAGGATTTCTAAGGCTTCTTTGACAGTACTCAGAGCCTGGAGTTCTGTTCTAAGGCAATGATCATTCAAGGTGATCGGCTAACCCCTTATGTCAAGTAATCACACGGGCTGGCTAATCAAAATTGTTTTTCTCTGTTTTACATTTCACCTGTGACTCTAAGAAACCAGTGCTTGCAGAAAGGACTGGAGGTTATGCCTCTTTCAGGGAAATCAAGCTAGAGGTCCGTTGGTTAATTCTAAATCCTCGGCACTGATTAACCGGGTGCTTTGCTCTTCGCAGTAAGGAGGAATAATCCTGGCTTTTCACTCCCTTTCTAGTGAGACCATAGGAGGGAAGTATTTAAAGGTGCTGCCTGCTTACTTAGTTCCTAGGACCTAACAAGCATCAGTGCCCAGCAACACAAGTCACTTTACTTTACACAGTAATGCACATAAACCCAGTACATACCTATGCAATGTGTACGCACACCAACATGTGCATGTAACAAGAATGGATATATAAACACAGCCACAGATATACAAGAACACATCTTTTTAACAAGCACATATGTATATCAGCACAAGTGTGTATATAAAACACATATGTGCACAGAAAATGCACAAGAGAAGGCATCTGGCTAGTTTCGGTGGGGGTCATGTGTAGTCGATATGCTGGAAGAACACTCGGATTTTTTTGGCTATTCTCTCCTGTATGCACTTGCTTTGTGGAATTCAATCACTGCTCATTTTTCCTTAGCCCTCACATGTTTCAATGGTGCTGCTCTGAGAAATCTGGGCCACCTGGAAAGATTTTCTAAAGTGACTCCTTTATTCTTGGGAAGAGGAGAAAGACAGGTTAATCATCTATTGACTCCCCGTTCTTATTACTGGCATAAAGCCCTGGCTCTGCTAAATTTCCTCTTTGGAGCTACCTAACAAACATACATCACCAGGAGGTGCAGATAACGATCCGAAAGATTAAGCTTTGTCACTCAAATGATAATTAAAAAGAGTACTTTAAACACACTGTAAATATACACAGGCCACCATGAAATCATCAAAACCCGCAGAGCGTGCCACCTCCAGCGTCTATAGATTACCAGGGAGAGGGATATTGATGTTAAGTCCCGCTTGTCTTGGAAGACTGTCATTAACTGTCCCAAGCTTGCTCTCAGTTGGCCGGCCACCTGAGCTAGGAGACTCGGTGGAATCTGGCCTCACATCCCAGTGTAAATTAGTGGCATTTGGGCCTGGCACTTCAATATGCATTTAATTGGGACCCTTTTCTAGTCAAATCCAAGATTCCTAAAACATTATCCCAGGAACTGCAAATAAAAACAGAAGTCCAGGTTCTGGTGTCCAGCTTTCAGAAACTGGTTTCATGCGCAGAAAAGATTTAGAGCAATAATTATTTGCTTCTAAAATTTTTCACTTATTACATGTCATAAAAAGACAAGAGCCCGTGTACAGCAGAGGCATGCGGTAGCATCACCTTTCATAAAAAGAAAAGCTTGTCATCACAATCTTATTAGGATGTCATGCAATGTTAAACTGGGGAAATATTTCTGTATATGCCAATTAGTGCAGCCATTTACTGGCACGGGCATTAGAGAATCCGCTCTTCCTCAGAAAAAGCCTTTCCACCGGGAGCCAGCCCTTTGTTTGACAACGCAGAGAGTGTTATTTAGAGATTTTAATTGCTCAGTTGATCTGTGGCTGGATCTCAGTAATCAAAACAATAAAATTGTTGGTTCTTTTCCCTGACAACTGTAATAAAATGCCGGCGGTGGCCTGGGATACTCGCCGCGCTGGATTGACACTGTCAGATTCTCTTTCATGTATCTTTTTTTATCAGAGGTAAAAGAGCCATTTTTCAGAAGCTAAAATGCATTATTAATATTGCTAGTATCAACAGATCCTTCAAATATTACTAATGTTTACATGGAAAGTCCAATCTGAATATATGTAACAATCGATACTGATTAGTGATAGCAAAAGGCTACAATTCTTAATTAAAAAAGAACTCTCCTCAGTCAATTAGAAAAGGCCTAGTGTTTCAAAATGGCAAAAGATGGACATTTCATAAAAGAAGAAACATAAACAGCCATGGAATAATAGAAACTACCTCTGCCTCACTGGTAACCAGGAGAATACAGACGGAATCAAGGCGCCTGTGTGAGCATGTGCACACCCACCCATGCTCTCCAGTACTGTTGCAGTAGAGGAAGGCAGGCAGGCAGGCTCATAGGCTGCTGGGGAATTAGTGTGACTGGTTCCACCTCTCGGAAGGACATTTTGGTATTAAGTATGAAAAACTTAAAGAGATGGCATGTGTTGACGAAGTCATTTAATTTCCAGGAATGCATCCAAAGGTGACAAAGAATCCAGCAGGTCTCTTGGACCAGGATGTTCAGCCCAGCACTCACTGACAGGGGAAACAGTGAGTAGCTAGATGGCCAACAACAGAGGGAGGAGAGATAGATTAACAGCACACCTCTACAAGGGCAGTCTGGTTTCCATGAGTAATCGTGTTCCCAATACTGAAAACTATGAACAACTGCCAGGGCTGGGAACCTGGCTTAGGGACAGAGCACTGACTTGAGGACCTGAAGCACTGGGCTCAACACCCAGCCCTGCAGAACAAACAAATGGAAGGAAATACCGCTCACCCTGCAGACAGGGAATGGGAAGAGGCAGGAGGCAAGTCATAAAACAGGGTCCTAATTTTTCTTTTCTTTACATTAACATATGCACAATAATACCCCAGGGTGACAGGGCTGCCAGAGACTTGTCGGTCATACTTTTCCAAAATTTCCAGAAATGTTTTCAATTGGCACAGATTACATGTATCTCAGTCAAAGAGAGTTAATTTAAAAAGAAATTTTAAAAATCCTGAGCACTGAAAACAGCTCCCACCATTTTCTGTGAGTTATATATCAGACTTCTAACACACTTAGGGCTGAGCAAGCTTCTGTTTGGTGGAGAGTCTAGGGGAACCTTCACTCTGCATCTCACAGAAATCTGGAAAAGGCATTTCAAAATGTTTCCAAGGGTGGAATGGCAGTTAAGTGTTGTGGAATACTACTTTAATTATGTAAAGATGTGTTGTATTTATTTATGCTGCATTAGTTTAATAATGTAAAGATATGTTGTTTCACCTTGCCTGCCTAAGGCACCTGAYTGGTCTAATAAAAAGCTGAACAGCCAATAGCTAGGTAGTAGAGGGATAGGTGGGACTGGCGGGCAGGAAGAATAAGTAGGAGGAGAAATCTAGGCTGGAGAGAGGGAGAGAGAATGAGGAAGAGAGTGACACTCTAGGGCCCAGCCAGCCAGTCAGCCACCAGGAACCTGCCAGGCAGTTTGAAATAGAGTAGGACATACAGAATTGAAAGAAAGATAAAAAGCCTCAAGGCAAAACATAGACGAAGAGAAACAGGTTAAACAGGTTATAAGAGCTAGCAAGAAACAAGCCGAAGCTACGGCTGAGCATTCATAACTAACAAGTTTCCATGTCGTGATTGGTGAGCTGGTTGGTGACCTAAAAGAAAGCATGCTACAAGTCAGGACGACTGAGGCCTGAGGCAATTGTTTGGTATATCACATTAAGCCTTCACAGGACACAGGCAGCTGAAACATGGTGCCAACGGACAGCCAATGAGAAGCATGAAAAGACCTGACTACGCTGTAGTCAATTTTGATTTTGAAATTCCATAAACAGGAACATTTTCTTTTCTCTTGTTAAAAAGACAGCCCCTCCTAGAATTACCACCTCACCTTCTCTACCCTAAAGCACACAAGGGAGGACTTCATAATGCCCTTTCAGTGCCTTCTCAGAAGCTACTGGCATTCACACTGGGACCACATAGTTCCGAAATGTGACCTTACTTAGTAGACATGTTTCAGATCTTGATACTGTTCATTCTGAGACCAAAATGAACTATTTGGTCAAGAGTCACAGCAGAACACAGAGACACTGTATTCTTTACTTAGTCCACTCCGGGCCCATCATTCTAGCTTCACCAGCCCTTCTTCTTCTGGACTCCATAAGAATAGCATGTGGGCCCTTGTGGACCCCACCTCTGTGATCTACTTGTAGGAGGATGTGGAGGTGAAGAATGGGGACGAACCAGGAGAAGTGAGAGGAGTAAAATTAAAGTCTAGGCTGATCACTAGGTTACTGGGTTACTTGTTCAGCCCTGACTTGTAGTCTGCACTTTCTCTGCTTTGGAGAGGATCACATTTGCTTTAATGCATTTTGTTGCCCTTAAAAGTTTTTCCTTGAGGGGAGAAGAATGATGGGAGCCAGAGGGACCAAGGGCACCATGGTCTACAGTCATGCTGGAAAAAGAATTGATTAATTAATAAAAAAGAAAAAATATCCAACAATGAAAAAATTTTTCCTCTAACCATGATATTCTTTGTCTTTCTTGGTTTTTCTTCTTCCAAGTTGAAACTTTACGTTTATTTACCTGTTTATTTGTGTGCATGTGCGAGCACATGTGTATACACAGAGGCCAGAGCAAACGTGTGGGAGTCAGTTCCACCATGTGAGGGCTGGGGATGAACTCAGGCTGTCAGGCCCTAGGGATTGGTAACAAGTTCCATTACCCACTGAGCTATGAGGCCAGTCCCAATATTGACGAATTTTTAGAGCATCAAATTTAAAATTTAAGAACTAGTCTGGCCATGCAACTCTTCATGTTTTTTTTTTAAAAAAAGCTTTTAAATTTTGATTTAAAAGTTTTTATTTATGTGCATGGATGTCCTGCCTGCATGTATGTCTGTGCACCCCTTGTGTGCCTGGTACCTGCTGAGGTCATCTGGTCGAGTTACAGATGTTTTTAGCCACCAGGGTGCTAGGAATCTAACCCAGGTCCACTGGAGGAGCAGCCAGTGCTCTTAGCTGCTCTTCCCAGTCTACATCTCTTTATTCTTAATACTTGGGATCCACACCCAGTGGCAGAAGGTGGACAGTTCTTCTGCATGACTCAGGGGCAGCGGTTCTGAAATAGGAAGCCCTCAGGCCCTCCTGGGCCATGGGGGAGGCTAATAGGTAGGAGAAGGGCTGCAAGCTACAGCCAGGGCAAAGCATGCTCAACAGTCCTTGTCTTACAGCAGGTTTCTGAGTGTGCTTTTACTTCAGAGCTCAAGAGGTTCAGGTTCCAGGGCTGATCAGAGGCCTGCTTCTTCCCTTACTCAAGTCTGCTGTTGTCCCCAGGCAGCTAGCTACCTGAGCGGAAGGAACATTTCAGCTTGGTTGCCTCTCTAGCAGAAGACAATGGACTTTCCTGGTGGGGCTTGGTAAGCCACCCACTACAGATGTCTCGTTAGAATGAAAGCCACTTCTGCCAGCCTTGGCCACTTGCTTAGGATGCCAGTCCTCTGCATTTGCAGACATATTGGACGGCAAAGAATGGTGCCTTCCGCTGAAGACCAAGTACATGATCCACTGCAGCTAATCAATAGGATAATGGAATGAATCAATAGGAAAGATTTTTAGAAGGTCTTAATTAAAGAAACACTTGCAGATACAAATGATGTCTTCAATCTATTGATAGTGCCAAGGTGAAGGGTTAAACACAAACAAAACCATCAACTTTATTTTGCCGGCATGCCTTCCACAAGAGAGCAGCCCAGCAGCCTCCTGGCCCCAGGGTTGGCCCATTAATCAGTCCCTTGTCAATTGCAATAGCCACACTGTATGGGAAAATTAGTCTATGATCAAAATTTTAATTACTTAAACAGCAGCTCAAAACAATGAAAAATAGTTATGGGTACCCTATTTGGCTTTCCTTTGCTCCTAAAGCCAGGGCAGCATCCCCTATACAAGCTGCTTCTGCACTTCTGCACACCAAGTCTCCTTCCAAAGAGATGCACAGAATTAGAATAATTAAAGGAAGCCTAAGTTGATGGATCCCACTTAGGCCAGGGAATTCTCCAGCGGGCCTTCTTCTCAAACATGTTACATCAATATTTCTGATTCCCTTGATGGTCCTGCACAAGGTACTGGTTTAAAGAGACATCAATCTATGATGTCAGCATTTATCTAATGAACCTTCAAAAAAATCAATGTCCAGGACGGTCTGGTACATACAATCCCCCAATTTGTCCACTCTTCTGCCTGTACGTGGCTAAACCTAGAGCCATAACGACAGTCAAAGTGTCAAGTAGCCGGGTGGAATGGCTGGATGAGAAGAGTCGGAGAGTATGGAGCTATGTTCAGCCTGGAGAATTCCATGACACAGGAACAAGGAAGCCATGATGCTCTTCCTATCGTGTAAGGAAGGCTCTTCTGACTTCAGATGAGCATGCCCGGAGGTGATCCGCTTCTTCCCACTGTGCCCTCCAAACCTACCTCTTCCTTGATGCTCCCATCCATTCCCTGGCCTGGTCCTGACAGCTATGGTAATTTTTCTGCTTCTTCTGGGCTACTAGCCTGAGGTTGCCATTTAGCTTAACTCAACAGGAGGCCTTGCTCAGCTTTGCCCTTGTTAGTGTTGATGCTGGGCTCATCCTGGCCTTCGGCTAACAACACTTCCTGACATGGATATCTTGACACCCTAATAGTCAGAAGAGAGGGCCCAAGTTTGTTTCACTTTTTTGCCTCTTTAAAATAAATTGGCTTGAACTGGCTGCCATGAGGTTGAGCTACTTCGAATGCGTAACTTAGCGTGTCACTCACAACACTGGCGTTTGGCCCGCCTCACAATCTCGGCTTTTGTTTGCCGCTGTTGTCTCTGTCTTGACCAAAAGAGTCAGTCTTGAGAGCAAGTACAGAGCATGGGCAAGATGTGGTGTGTGGGCTGAGTGTGCTTCTGACTGCTTCTGTCTCCCTCGGTACGGCTTGTGGCAGCCTCTCTCACTGACTCTGAGTCTAATTAAGCTACAATGAAAGAAAGGTACCATGATTTCATTTGCTCGGATGTTTCAGAAGCTCAGTAGCCTGAAAAATGTTCGCTGTCTCTCATTAAGCAGGTTCTGGCAACTGTGTAAAGTCTCTAATTTTTCTGTTTTTCCCACTGCTTCCAGCCTGAAGATGGCTGCCTGTGGGGAGGATCCATGCCAACCTTAGTGTTAGAAAGGGCATCTGACCCTACAGATAAAAAAAAACTTAAAACAAACAAACAAACAAAAACTCCTTGAGATTGTCAAACTTGCTTCATGACAAACATGAGGAGCTCTGAGGATTCCTGTCAGGTTGCCTGTGTTTTCCTAAGGACGATGCTTCCGTGTGTGTGCATGTGTGTCTGCATGATTGTGGGCAGGCACATTCCATGCCAGAGAACTATGAATGAAGCAAGCATGTTTACAGAGACACCAATAAAGACCTATGTAGGTGTTTAAAAATTTTTTTTTTATTTTAAAACCCTTGAGTTAAAATCAGTTTCCATTTATTTGGAAATAAATCAATTTTTAAACTACATTAAGGAATGCTATGTACAATGAGGTTGACCTGGGAAGTGTGGTGTGTGTGTGAGACACCAGAAGATGCAACAGAGCCTTGCTTAGGTCCCTGTAGGAACAAACAGGAAAACAAAACAAAGGGACCCCAAACCGCAAACTTGCGCATTCTGTGGACTGTGTTTATGTTGTCGTACTTCCCCTTAGTGCTCTGGCTTGATGAGGAGATTGCTTTGCAGATGACAGAGTGACAGCTGCCATTTATTGGTTACATTCCTCTAGACGCTAGGCACTAAGTTAAGAACTTAAAACATACTATCTCATTTAGTCCTCTCCAAAACCCGTATTCCAAATGAGGACTCTGAGACCCAGAGACAAACAGATGACAAGAGAAAGCGACAAGATCAAGACCAAGTATGTCTGACTCTGAAGCCCTCTCCTAAGCATTTCCTACTTGGCTGTGGTGGCAAAGGCTAGCACAATCCCCACCAGATTCTCGAAATGAAAACTGGCAGATGCGTGCTGACAGGAGTCGTGTCCGCTCTGTGTCCCTCAGGGTGGAGATTAGCATGGCCACTGAGTCAATTTCCACCTTGGCTAATGCATTCATTCCGGTGGACTGGGATCTTCTGCAGTTCCAGCCTTACTAATCCGCCCCTTTCCAAAATAACGCTGGGCAGCAGGGCTCTGTTTTCTAACTGCAGAAAAGACACAGAAACAACTCGGTCTCTAAACACAGTCCGCGGGTGCAGGTTGTCTGTTGTCTCCTCCTATGAAGATTCCAATTTCCAGCACTGTTTGTGTTTGACAGCGTTCTCAACAGGCAAGCTCACCTCAACTCTATGCCACACCCTTCCCACGACCAGACGTCCAGATTATGGTTACTGAGCTAAGTGTTAAATGCCTGCTTCTTTTAAACACCTACCAATCTCGTCTGCCTCCACAGAGGCAAAACATGGAACGTTCTTTCTTAGGCCCAGGTGTTGAGAAGGGTCCCAGCTGGTTGAGCACTGAAGGTCAAAGAGGCCCTAGGTCTGGCTGAGTGTGCCAAACCCTGAATCCTAGAAGATTAAAATGTAATCAGAGTTCTTCCTCCCAGTTCAGGGACACACAGATCTAACATTCCTTTAAAAAAATTACAGAAAAAGCCGAACATAATACCAAAGAGATAATGTTAATTATGTATGCATAAAAATAACCATGGCAAAAAAAAGCTTCCATTTCCCTGGGTAATGTTGTGGGGACTGAATACAGTTGATATTCTTGCTTGAAAGACAGAGAGTTGCTTCAGCCTGCAACAGTCCAGGGTTTACAAGACTGGGGCTGTTGCTCTCTGCCTGGCCCCGGGAAGGGTGTGATGAACACAATCTGAAATCGATATCAGGGAACAGTTACTGCATCTCAATATTATTTGCGGAGATGGGCTGCTGGAGGGAGAGTGGACGAGAGAGATATGTCAATAGCTTTAACGAAGCACTCCACAGCCATGCACAAAGGGCGGTCAAATAACTATCAGCCGACCAATCCCAATTGTAAGTAGTAAAAATGATAAAATCAATATTATTAAATAAAAAGTTAGCACTGCTATTGAACTCTCTCGTGATCTTGGCAGCGCCCGGCTGCAAATGAAGGAGGCTGTTTTCCAGTCTCTTTGGTGGTAAGCAATGAGGATCATGAACATTTGCACCCAGGAATCTTTCACACATACCCTGTGCCACAGGAACCACTAAAATGATAGGGCAGGTAGTTGATACCTGGCTAGGAACCAGTGACCCTTGCCAGCCCTGGTTTTACATCTGTTCTGATGCCACCAAAGGCTGTATCTTTCTCAGCTGAACTTTGCCTCTCTGTCCTGGGTGGCAGAGGTTAGACTATTCAAGGCTTCCAAGGAACAAAGAAAGGCCCTGCTTGGTGTCCTTGCCAATCTCAAGATTTAGAAATTTATCAGTGAAAAACAAAACAAAACAAAACAAAAAATCATGGGAGAGGGGGTAAAAGACAGAAACAGGGGCACTTCATAGAGGACTGACCTATCATCGTTAGTGCAGAGGACTAGGGGGCAGCGGCCAAAAGCCAAGGCTGTGCTCTTCCCTGCTGGGGCTAATCCTGAGGCTGAAAGTGACACGCAGCCAGGTACTAGGAAAGAAACATTTAGAAAAAAAAGACCGGCCAGTCGAAAATGCCGAGCAAGTTCTAGCCCTGCCTATAAGGAGGGGAAAAACATAAAATAAAATTAAAAAGAATGGAATGTGTAAAAATGAGTGACAGCCATGGGCAAGTCAGCATATGCCGCTCTGACCTGCGTTTAAACACACAGCTGCTTAGCCTTTTGAGCACCCAAAGTTGGCTCCCTGTTTACATTTCACAGAAACTACTATACAGAATAAACAAGAGCCTTTGGTGAATTATTTAGCATACAAATAAGCCAGCAAAGAAGGCTAAGTAGGCCTCTATGAACTAACTGGCTTGAAATATTCATCTGTAAATAACCCTCCAATCTGGTGCTTCCACGTACAAATACTACATGGAACATTAGACACAACTAGCTTCTAGGGATATTTAGGCTCACTAGAGAGCAATTTTTATGTCTACTGGCATCTGTGGGTAGTGATATGGACTGACTGCTAATATAACCAACATAAAATTTATGTGAACACTCACTGAAATAGCAGCACACTGTCAGACAGCTGGTGGTTGATGCGGAGCACATGCGGATTTTATATGCACTGCGTAAACTAACCTTTGCAATAAAGATTTAGCAGGTTTATTAGTTTAGGAAATCGCTATAATTAAGGATAATTCATAATGGCCGCTTATCCACTCTCCGGCAATAGCTCGCTTAATTTAGGCTCCATTTCTTTGAGCTATAAATAAGTGAGCTGCTATCTTCTGCACAGATGTGGCATTCAACCTGCTCATGTGGGCTGGTTTTGCTTGTGTTTTAATCAAAAGCGTTAGTAGGTAAGACATGTAAAAAGCACAAGGTTTGAAAGAAAATTAGCAAGGTCTGCATTGGCAAAGTTTATTTCTATCTGTTCGCTTCCCCCTCAAAACTAACCCCAACATCAAAAATCCAGTCTCCCCTTCCAGAGGTAAAAAAAAAAACAATTACAAACAAATAATCCTTTAAAATGGACTAAAGGAGCTTTCACTTAAAAACCCAAGGAGAGAGAAAGTGACAGAGCAATAACATTAATGAAGGCCAAAGAAATATGAGCGTGACCTCTCTACAGTATTTCCATTTAACTGCGCATGTAATTAAAGCCTGACCTTTGCAAGTGCGGTGCGCTGGGCTGTGCAGCAACTTCCCCTGTGATCCAAGCTCAGCTTCAGGGAGAGGGGGACGTTTCCATAGTGTTTGCTGGGAGGCACGGTCCTGCACTTGCTCCCTGTCCCACTGATGGGGGTACTTTGTGCTGACTCTTAGCCACACCTGATGCTCTCTGGCCACACTGCTTCTGAATCTTCCTGCCAGCCAGAACACTCTGCAGGGTGAGTCAGCAAAGGCGGCCAAGGCTGCCAACCCAGGTCCAGATTCTCGTTATCTTCTATAGCAACTAGCTGGTGAGCCTGCACCGTCCTTGGCCTGGCCTGAGCAGTCTACAAAGGGAAGCTTACCCACACACGTCTCCCCTGGGGAACAGCAGCATGATTGGCATGGGAATTTGGAGTCATATTAGGAGTGAAGCTATATAGAGACTTAAGATTCGCTTTGTTCTCAAGATTTTCATGATTGTGGAGTTAATCCTAGTGTAATGGAAAGGATGTTGGTCTAAGAGTGGAAGATCTGGGGCGCAGTCTTAGCTATGCCACTCATCCGCTGTGTGCTCCCCCAAGAGACAGTTAGCCCCCCTGAATCTCAGGGTTCCCATGTGCAAATGGACACATTATTACCTGGGCACCTACTCTGGGACTGTTGTTAAAGATCCTGAGAAATAATGCTGACACATTTTCTGGGACAGTACAAATTACATGGCAAGTTCCAACCCAAGCCCTCATTACAGGTGACACTCCAGGCCCTATCGTCCCACCTGGGAAAACTGGGTTGCCTTGCCCACTCACCGTGCTGTGGGGATCAAGAGAAATGTTGTACATGAGTGGCCAGTCAACTCTCACGGGCTTTACCCTCTAATCTGCCCTCCCGGCAGCTTCCAAAAGTCATCAAAGTCACTGAGACCAGAGGGCAAGGACTTGGAGCACACAAGTAATCTCAAGTGTATACACAAAGTATAGAAATTACTTCTGAGCAGTTGTGTCCAAAATACCCGAGAGCAACAAGGAAGAGATGGTCCATATTGGCTCATAGCTTCAAAAGGCTTGGTACAAGGCTGGTTGGCACCCTGAGTTTGTGTAGAACATCACTGTGGTTGTGACGTGTAGGGGTGGTGGCTGTTCCCCTCATGGCAGATAGGAAGGAAGCACAGTGCACAAAAAAGGTACTGGGCATCAGTGCAATGTCCAAAGGCCAGTGCCCAGTGACCTACTTCCTCTGCCTAGGCCCCACCTAATAAAGTTTCTAGAACCTTCCAAATAGAGCTCCACAAAGCTAGACACTAAGTATTCAATACAGGAGTCTATAGGAGTAGGAGACACTTCATGCTCAAATCATAACAGCTACAATGCTGTGACCCCTAAGGAACAGCAAAATGTGTCATTTTAAAAAACTCTATCTTTCTCAGAAATAATTTTCCTAATCTTGGAATGGCACTAATATTGTGCCGTTTCTTCCACAAGTAGTTTCACCTGGAGAGGATCAAAGAGCCAGCCCCAAGGTCAGTTAAACTGTCCACAAGAAATGCCTCCTTCAAAGCATTCTCATTGAGCAGTTGAGACTGGAGCTAAAATGGAAGAAATTGGCAACCTTTAACACTTTATTGGCACATACTGGTCCTCAGTGTTCACTACCAAGTGGGCATGTGCACAAAAGAGCAGTAACCAAGGCTGATGGGGAGTGTCTGGGACTGGGGCCAGCACAGCCTGCCCATTTTGTCAGTGTCTTTGCCTTGGTGACCTACAATGGCCAATGACAACAGGCAGGAAGGGCACAAAACCCCTGGGACAAGCCTTCCAAATCAGAAGAAATGCACAGCCAAGGAATGGCTGCTTACTTCACAAGAAGCAATGTGAACTTAGCTCCTGAGTTAATAAAAACACACCTGATGGTCACCTGACGGCCTTACCTGTCGCCCCTGGTGGCAAGTGGCTGACCCTCTTTTTAATTCATGTTGAGGTTTATTTAATCAGCTGTGCACCGGGAGATTTATAACCCATTATGAAAGTGTTCTTGACAAAATAAAACTCTAATGCTGGGGGGGTTATAAAATGCTCCCAGTATATGGGAGCAAGTGGGGTCAGGCAATGGCGGAGCCCTTCCCTGCCCCATGCTCGCTCTGAAAGTATTAGCCCGAAATGAGGAACATATTTATCAGAAAAATCTTTTATTCTTTCAAAATAGAGTTTCCTTCAGGAGTCAAAGTTCATGGGAACATTCACCACTCTGGTGCACAAATTGACATCATTAATAAGGCTTCTTGAAATTCAGACTTTAAATCATAGCTAGAATGCTAGGGTCAAAACAAGTCACACCAAGAACTCAGGGTCAAACAAATAACACTTTCAATGCAGCAGAATCACTTTAAAATATTCTCTGCCTCAAAAAAANACACCAAAAACCAAAAACCAACCAAACAAAAAACTACCACCACCACCACAACAAAACCAATAAACAAACAAGAAAGAGGCTGGGGTTTTCTAAAGAAATACCTGGCTCACAGCATCAGGAAGAAGCAACAATGGGGCCCCAGCACCGCAGCTCTACATCACTTTCTAGAAGAGACAGAGCTACCCCAGGGCAAGCAGCCTGTGTTCAGGCTCCAAGCAAAGCTAGGCACACAGCCCAAAGTTAAGAGCATTGCCACGATAAGGGCAGGTGGCCGGTATGACAGTGAAGCAGGAAGGTGAGGGAACTCACCTGGAAAAAGCAAGCTCATTACTCAATCCCCCACCCCACCCCCGT